>CAMOHE010050684.1:3371-22649 GCA_946598075.1 Artocarpus hirsutus | reverse complement strand
ATTTTATTTAAATTCACAGTTGATTATTTATTTGTTGATCGTATCCATATATTTTTATATGTTTATTTAATTTACGCAATCTCTTTAAAATTGAATAATTTTCTAAATGTAGTCCTACTGAGCCTTTCGCTCACATTTTATCTGTTTTAAAATCTTAACCTTAGGTGGATATCAGCATAGGTTTGGAGAAGAGTCCGCCGACCGGACTTACGATCAGTAGAGGCATTTGGTAGGTTAATTTACTATTCAAGGCATGTAAGACTATAACTTTTCTTTTACTCTGGACTGTGGTTGTATCATAATATTGTCAGTACTATATGTGTGTGCACAATATGTGGGCTAGTGGGACTCATACGCGTTCCACCCCATATTTAATTATTTTAATATTATTTCTATCTGTTTAATTATTATGGTAATTCATTTATTTCTTTAACCTTTCTATTCAAACGATTTTAAAATTATCACATTTTATTTATAAATTTCATTTTAAAACCCTGATTTTTTAACCAAATCTTTACTTAATTAATTTAATAAAACCACCACGTCACCTCCCGTACTCCGGGGCGTGACAAGTACGCACAAGTATCTACTTTCTATACATACAGGTATTCATTATTGTATACACAGGTACACAATATAATATACATAACAATACATAACATGTTATACACTCAGGTATTCTAATCGTATACTCACAGGTATCCATTTCATAGCAAACACACAAGTTTATACCGTAGTATATACTCCGGTATACAAATACACATATTCTATACCTACATTTTCATACTGTAGGTGGAGAAGGTACTTACTTGTTTTTTAGCACCGCAAAATCAACTTCGGTCTCCTTTCTCCTAGGCTCCTAGGATCATATTGGCCAATTACAAAACTATTAGCCAATTCCAATACGTTTCGTTACAAAACATTCGTTACGTAATTATTCGAGTTGCATATCTGTACACAACTTTGAGAACACTGGTTTCCTTATTTCTATCTAACTCTACTCTATCGTTACTTACGAAGGGCGGAAATCTTTTTAATCACTTTCTTTTCTCATTTGAAACCTTTTAGAGCGATTGGGGTCGTTCGGACAAAAATGATGATTTTGCCTTCTATGACCCTACTGACCTACCCGAGCTCGATTTGTTATTTTAACAGAAATAGCCACTCATTAACTTTAAAATAATGTCCTAGTGGCTCGTATCACTTTATTTCACACTTATGCCCCTTTTTCATAAAACTTTACGATTTAGTTCATAAACCTAAAATTTTGACAATTTTGCCCCTGGGGCTAAAATTTTTCTCTTTGCACCAAAATTTCATATTTTTCATAAGAAACATTTTTACTCAAAGTACTATGCCTTAAATCATTTTTAAAAATGACATTTTTGCCATTTTAACACTTTTCACTTTTAACAAATTCTTAAAAATTCAAAAACTCACAAACGGTTGAGTTTTTCGACGAATCGTCTATAGTATTTAACAGCTTCGTCGAGATCTACAACTTTTGTGTTTTAACTTTTCCCAAAATCTCACTGTACAGGAGTGTTTTTTGCCATTTTTCAATTCTGCCGAGAAATGAATTTTTCTTTTAATTTAGTCCCTGGGGCATTTTGGTCAAAATCTATTTCAAAATTACAAATCTACCCCTGCAGAAACCGTTTCATGCCTTAATCAAATCATTCTCATGCTCAAACCTCATTTTTCCAAAAACCATCATCAAAATTACAAAAACATAATTGTTTGCAAAAACAATCATTTTTTGCAAAAACCGCCGTTTTGCACCATAAATCAAAATTTTATAACTTAACCATGCCATTCATCACTTATACATGTAATTTCATCAAACATAGGCTCAAGAACCCACATGGGTTTAAAAGATATAAAAATCCATACAAAATTCTTAAAATTTCAAAACTTACAAACCCAAAACTTACCAAATAACTTCCTTTTGGTTCCTAGCCTTCAAATATCCTTTGAACTTCCTTCTAAGCTTTCTTTTCATGCAAAAATACCATGGGTTAATATTTTTCTTCCACCAATGAAAAATCCCTTGAAAACTAGTTAAAAAGTTTAGAATTTTACCTTAAATCTTATGAAAATCCTTGAGCTTGCTTCTAAAACTTGTTTTGGGGTTATTTTTGCAAAGTTTTAGGGTTGAGAAAATTTTTGAAACCTTCCTTCAATGGCTGCCGAAACTTGGAGAAGAAGAAGGAAAGAAAATTTGTGACAACTTGCCATAATGCATTCTTATCGCATTTGGTGACTCATGGTCACCCACTTGATGACCCCTAGGTGGCAACATGTTATTGGGGCACTTTTCATGAGATGTGACCCATTAACAAATCAAGGAGAGTCCATTTTGTTGGGCCCAAAATTCGCACAATGTAATTTTTCGTCATGTAGTATTTTTCTTATACTGTCGTGGTCAAATCAGTGTATTTCCTATCCCTAAACTGTATAAAAATATTTAACTTACTTTTCGTTCACTTTTGGAGGCCAACCATGACATTTTTCGTATCTGCGTTTTCATTTAGCAGTGTTCTTATACTGCGTCAGCCTCCTTTTTACCCCTGATTAGGGTTTGGACGACCTCTATGTCCTCTTTACATCCTAATCACTCATTCATTTATATCACAATTTAATAATTAATCGTGATATAAAATTCATTTTGTGGGTATTATTTACAAATTTTTGAGTAATTCAACTCATAAAATCTGTATTTTACCATACCCAACATTGCATCACATTCACTGTGAAATTTGAAATCAATGCCGTTCATTCACATTTTATCGTAATTTTGTACAAAAATACGATTTTTACAAAAAAATCACATTTTTAAAAGTAAATTCATTAATTAAACCCAATTAAATATTATGTTTTATTAATAAAATTTTTTCGGTCATTACACCCCTTTCCTCACAAAACCCTCTACAGCCACGCTCGACGGCCACCATCCGCCCCTGCCTTGTCTCTCTCGTGATCTCTATCTCGCGATCTCTCTTTGGGTTTGGAGCAGCACGACGGAGGCAACGACGTGGGTCACTGGGTTTGCTACCCCCATCGTCGATTGCCCAAGCCCTGACCTTCTCTCTCTTGATCTTTATCTGTCTCTCAATTTGGAGAAGCACAACGGAGGCGAAGGCAACGGCGTGGGTCGCTAGGTTCGTCACCTCATCATCAATTGCCTTAGGCCCAACCTTCTCTCTCATGATCTCAATCGGGGGCGTGGGTTGTTGGGATCTCTGCGATGACATGGGTCACTAGGTTTGCCACGCCGGTGTGAGTCAGGGACATGGGTTGCTGGGTTCACCACAATTGTGTTGGGAAGGGGTTGAGGCTGGTGGGTGCAACGGTATAGGTCGCTGGGTTTTCTAGTGTGGTTGTGCCGACGGCTGTGGTTGGATTTTGCCAGAGAGGATGGGTGGGGGTGGTCTATCGAAGGCCTTAGTTAAAGAAGAAGGAAGTTTTGGAGAAATTGAAAATAAGTATTTTTTGTTTTTTGAAATGTGCATCTTGAGGTGGTGTTTTTAGAAATGTTTTTAAAATTTTAAACAAACATGTTTTCAAAAACATTTTTATTTTCTGTATTTTTGAAAATGGGAAAAACATTTTCAAAAACAAAACCAAGCAGCACCAACCTTAAATTGTCATATTTTCTTGAAGACTGTCTGGTTTCCCCCTTCTGAATGCAAGGTGAGCTAACTTGGTTGCAATAAAGCCAACCCACACTCAACATGGGCCATTCAAGGAGGGCAGGCAATAAGATTCCCTCATGAGCTGTGTAGCATGCATCATAAACTAGCCAACTGTCGCATCCAAAGTAACATTTTGCATTAAAAAACAAATATATATATATATATATAAGCCATAAATGGGAAGGTAGCATATCTGCACCACATGAGGGGAAAAAAGCCTACATCATATATTACGCCTTTTTCCCTTCCATTAACAAACAAACAATTGTTTCTTATCCAAGGCTTCCAATTTTCCTGGCAGAATGTATAACTGATTACCAAAAAAACAACAAAAGCAACAGCCGAATTTCACAAAGCCCATCTGGCCCTATAGCTAAAAGATTAATTGCCTGGTTTTAATTGTTTAAATTAAACAGCAAGGCTGAAAATAAACTACAAAATCTCAGGGTCAGTAACCAAAGACAGTAGCATAACTTATGCAAAATCTGCCCAGGTGCGCTTAAAAAATAGAAAAGGAAGAGTAAGGGATGCTCATTAGTTCCTAGACTTCTTTCTCGATGACTTAGGCTTGGGTTGTTCTGCTGATGGATTTTGTGAGGCACCTTTTGCGGTATTAGCTTGGTTTGATTTCGAATTTGTAATACTGGAGCTGGCACCAGCAGAACCAGCTTCGTGTTTTTCTCTAACCACCGCACCTTGTGAGCCTCTCACTTGAGCTGCTCTCTTATCCTTTCTTTTGGGCCTGTAACTTGACCTCTCTCTCTTAGGGAGCCACCTTTCGGGATCTGGAGGAGGTCCTGGATTTGCAGGGTCAAATCCTTTAGGATACTTTGGCTTTCTCTTTCTCTTCTTCTTTGCCTTTGTTTTACTCTTACCCTCCTCGGGTGCTTCAGTGCCCTTATCAGGCGAAGCACCCTCAACATGTTTAGCCCCAGAAGTTTTCTCCAAACTATCCACATCGACCCCTTTTAGTCCTGGCAATGGTTTCAACTTCTGCTCATAAGCTTCTGCTTTGCTAACATCCACACGAGCAACAGTAGTTACGAGTCCAACCAATGCTTCAACACTTCCATGACTTTTCACAAGCTCCTCAAATAGTTGGGCGGCATCCTTTTCTCGGCCATGCCTGAGCATGAAGGAAGCAGCCTCTTGCATTATTACACTAAGCTTGCCGTCCTCTGTCATGGAATTTGACCACCATTTGATTGCAGCATCAAGCACAGTGGCTGCACCATCAATGTCTCCTGCACGCTCTTTAAGAGAAACAAGGGTTGCAACAGTGGCAGGCATGCGCTGAATATCAGGTATCTTAGCCAAGGACTCAGCAGCAACTTGAGGATGGTTGGCAGCAGCAGCTACCTGGGCCCTTGCTAAAAGAACAGCCTTGGACTTCTCAGGGAACTTCTCAGCAAACTGACCTAAGATTTCTTCAGCTTTCCCAGCTTTATTTTCTCTGACCAAGACTGCAGCCTGAAGTAGCACTGGCATTGCTGAATGAGGAAACATCTCTGGAAGTGCAGCAACAAGCTCTCGTGCCTATAGTTTTTAACCATTACAGAGTCAGCAATGACCGCAAGAGCACCGCAAATTTATTACTTGAAAAAAAAGAGTATAATCAAAAGTGCAAGTAGAACAACCTGATCCATCTTATTTGCATGGAGGAGTAAAAGCATCCGATTTGCATATATTGCTTCCCTTTGGTTTGGTGAGAGCTTTAAATCAAGACCACGAGCAAGCTGAAAGTTTTGCATCTCTTTCTCTTTTAACCTATCAAATTTCCTCAGACCATCTGAAATGTCTTTTGGACCTTTTACTGAAATGAGATTGTTCACAGCCACTGCAAGTGACGATTCATCAGCCAGGTCTCGTTTAATTATGCCAGTGTAAGCTTCAAGTGCCTCTTGTGAATGCCCAAGGAGCTGTTAAAAATGCCAAAAAAAAAAATAATTATTGAATTACCCCAGCTCAGCAAGGTAGACTACTAAAATCTAAAAAGAAAAATCCTTGACACTACAATTATCTAAGCAGCATGGTGGAAACTTTTTCTTTTAATTTTTAAGCCTCAGTTTAGCTGAGTCATTAACTATTGCAATTTACCTGCTTAATGGGCCAGCTGGATGGCAATTGGTGCCAATTCTATTTCTATTTCGTCATCAGGTATGTTCTCTTCCATTAGGGTTTCTTGACCAATTCTGACAGAAAACAAGCGAGTCATCTATCCATATGTTTATTGTGAATATTCATATTGCAAAAGTTAGGGAGTACAAATTAAAGATGAGAAATAATAATGATTAAAGAACATTGCAGTCCCTTAAAAAGAAAACCGGAGAACTACATTGTAAACATAATTGTACTCGCTACTCAGCAATTAGAATATAAGCTAAATTAAAGATGAAAAATAATAATGATTAAAAAAATTGCAGTTCCTTAAAACTGGAAAGCTACATTATAAAAATAATTGTACTCACTACTCAGCCAGTGGAGTATAAGCTAAATTCCATCAAGAATATTACCTTCGGGCTGACAGCAGGAGTTGTTCAGCATCGGTGTACTTATTCTTCTCGAGCAAAGAGCAGGCAGTGTTGAACGCCAATTCAAAGCTGCTAGTTGCCTTGACCCTTAGCGCCTCCATCACTCCTTGTACTTCTGAAGCCCTTCCTGCAGCAACCAAGCCAGCCACATAATTTATCTCCAAAGAGTCTATCTTGGACTTCTGAAGCTTCTGATATATATCCATACAAGCATCCAATTTTCCCAAGCGGTATAGTATCTGAGATTCCAACAACATGGTTGTGGAATTTCTCTCTTGATTTTTCAAAGAGTCCAGAGCTTCATCTAACTTGTTTTGTCTGTATAAGCAGTATGCCTATTTTGGGATCAAAGGAAAGGAACAAAACACAATAAGATGCCTGTATGTATATTTCTGCATTGTTGTACAGTGTCAAACGCACACACGAGTGTACTTAAATAGATCTATGCAACAAACAATAGCCACATTTTAAGAAGATTATGAGTTTGTGGCACTAAAACCAATTTGAACCTATATGAGGACGAAACTATACGTACAAAGTGAACTGGATGCATCAGATGACATTAAAAAAAAAAAAATCATAGAAGTTCAAATCAAGATTCAACTACATTGAACAAAATACTATGCTCACGCAAAAAATTATATAACATCTGGCAACAATCTTCCAATACAAATTAAAATACAGAAACTATTTGCTCAACTGTTGCTACCTAAAGTTTTATATGGTTTAAGAAATTTCGGTTCCTATAGTCACAAGATCAATGAAAACTACAAACACGCACCGAATTCAGCGCCGTACAATTCTTCACACAGTACGTTAACCAATATTACAGTACTGCATCGTATCAATAGAATGCCGGTCCAAATTCATAGTTGAAGTGAATCAGAAAACACAAAAAAGTTCAAATTTTTTCCCAATAAATGATATACCAGTTCATCGGAAGCAACTAAACCAACCTTGAAGAAGGAGAAATCCACTGGAGGCTTCTGAGAAGCCTTAATTGCGGAAAGAGCCTCCTCAATGCTATCGGCCTTGATCAGAGCCACGACCTTGCATCGAATCGCGTCTTCGTCTCCGCGGGCAATTGAGAGAACTGCTAACGAAAAACAAATTATATTTTCCAAAGCACTACCAAATAAGAAAATTCAGAAGAGAATAGAAGGAAAAGTTGAAGCATTGAAGAGGTAAGAAAAACGAGGTTCGACCTTGATCTGCGACTCTGACGGCTTGTTCGAATTCGGATCTCTGGATGTGCTTGTTGAGAGAAGCGAAGAGATCTTCGATAGGAGGGGGAGGCTGCGACGGGGCCGGTGAGGGCTTCGGTTTCTCTTTGGGCTTCGGAGCCATGGCTTTGCTTGTTGATTTTCTAGCTTACCAAACAGAGGCGAGAAAATTCGAGTACAGGGATCTTAGACAGATTTTCGGCTCTCTGCGGGGTGAGACACTGTAGTGGTATCCGCTAATATTGTCGGGCGAATCAGAAGCGATTCACCAGGCCCAATTTATGGGACTAAAGATGTAGGGTAAATTCGAGAAGTCCCTTTTTGCGGCATTGGTTCCCACTCTTACCACTCATTTTTATAAGGAAAGTTTGAAATACATTGCTTTTAAATATTTTTGTTAAAATAAGATAAATAAGTGTTATCTAAAAATGTTATAGTCTTTTTGGTTAAAAAAATAATAAAAATCAATTGAAAAAAAAGGCAGTTAATAATAGTAAATAAATTATGTACCAACTAATTTTTTCACAGGGGTTAGATGGTTTGGACTACTAGGCCAGTGGGCTCAATTTGAGAAATAACGATTTTATGGTTTTTTTTTTAATTTTTCTACTTCACGAGAAAGTATGAAATATAAAAATACTAATGTTTCGAAGTATTTTAGGTTACAGTTAAGTGCAATATGTGTTATCTAATGTTATTTAGGCTTTTTTGATTGAATAAATTGTATGGATCAAATGAAAAGGAAAAAAAATAGTAGAACACAATAGTAGTAGTAAAAAGTGGTATGTTACCTAATTTATTCATGCCAATGATCAATGAAGCTCAATTACGGAGAATTTATGGACTTTTTTTTTACTTTTTTACTTTTAAGAAAATGATTTAAAAATTTGAATTGTGGTTCAAACATGTATAACAAGTAGGTGCTTGGACACATAATATACTTCACTAGTCATGTATAAATATAACAAAAATTTTAAAACATTTAACAAGTAACAAAAATCAATATGAATTTGGCTATTACTGTTGTCAAATATATTGATAAATTTTATTTTTACCCAAGTGATAAATCATATAGTGTAATTTTTACCTTTAAATTTAAACTTTTAAGTAATAAAATAAAAATATCCCAAATTTTTTAAAAAATAAATAAAAAGAGAGATAAGGGTAGCAAGTTATCATTTTGTTTGATTTTTTTTTTGTATTTAACAAATTATATTTTAAGATTATATATATTATAAAAAAAATGCATATAACTTTTATTATGAAAATAAATGTTACTCATAGGCCTCGTTTGTTTTTGTTCTCAGAATTTTTGAAAATATTTTCACACGTTTTTTGAGGTAAAAATTTTAAAAACATTCTCAGCATAATTCCCAAAAAATTCTCATTTGTTAAAATAAAAACATTTTCTCCTATTTTAAAAACAATACAAAACGGCCCCATAATTACCTTGATTTTGATACTCAACGCCATTCTTCTGCCTTGCACAATAAATGTATTAATTGAGTTGATGGTCTTTGATTTTTCATTCAATAGACTTTGAAAATCAATTGGAGGTGTTTATTTTCCTATAAACATGTGATCTACCCGGAGTACCTATAGTTTTCTTTTGGTATATTTATCAAACAAGGAAAAAAGAAAAACACGTATACATTTCACTCTTGGAATTGGTAGGTGCACTCTAATTGCACCACTCAACCTAAATTCATTAGACTTGCCCATGGATGCCAATTGCCATTTAAGCAACTTAAGTATCTACTCTGCTAACCAACATGTACAAATTAAATTGCCATAACTCATTAATGAAGAGTTGCATCATAATCTTGTTGACTTTTATGCTTGAGTGGCGATACCGGTACCCTATTGTTTAAAGTGTATTTCGTGGTCATTAATTACAAGTGTGATGCCTCTTTTCAGTAAAAACTTGAGAATTGTGTGGCATGCTAGCCCAATCCTCAAGGCAAGAAGAAGGAAATCCAAACTTAGTACTTTCTTCCCTACCAACTACGGTTCAACAAAAACTGGTCAAATTTTGATCATCAACGACTCTCACTAAAAGCACCAAACCACCTTCTACTGCTTTTTTTCGTTATTATTGTTAATTTGTCACAATAACAAGGGCCTAAAAACAATGAGAATCTTAAATAATAATAATAATAATAATAATAAGAGAACTATTAACAAGGTAGATTGCATTATTAGTACGGCACAACTTTAAATTTTTATATTTTCATCCAGTTTTGTTAAATTTACACACACTTTTATGTTATTATAGAACAGGTTGTGATCGGAGAGAAAGCTACAATAATAGAATTTTTTTTTCTTATTTATAATGAGTTATAAATTTATTGGGCAGAACTCTCACAAAATCATATTGTAAGGAGAGGACACTTTATGTTAAACATAAAAGTTAATAAGAGAACTCTAACCCTTTAAATAGATAAGAGACTATTGGAGTAAATTGCCCTTTTCTTAAACATAAAAGGCAAAAATGTAAAAAAAAAAAAAAAGGTTAATAGCTTTTATGGCCTTTGAACTTTTAACACTATGATAATGTATTCTTATATTAATTTAATAGGCTAAAATAGTCCAAAAACTTTTAATATTATGACAGTTTTGTCTTTAAACTAATTTAACAGGCTAAAATAATTTATGAATTGATTTTTTTAATAAAAAAATCAATTCTATCTATTAGTCGCTTTTAAGATTTGAATAGACAACATCACGGTGGTTTTCATCCTATAGCACTCCTCACCAGAGCACTGACTTTGTGTCGCCCCTCGATGCACCCTCTACTCAACGAAACCACTTCATGGCTGCCCCACTAGCTACCTCATCCTACTAACCACATTACAGTATTGCGCCATCACAGCGCCACATCATCAATCATAACTATTTTAGCATATTAAATTAATTCAAATACCATATTATCACAATGTTAAAAGTTTGGACACTTTTTTAGCTTATTAAATTGATTCAAAGACTAAATTGTCACAATTTTAAAAATTTAGGACCTTCGGATGTATTTATCCAAAAGAAAATCGGGTTTTATGAAATGAGTTAACGAGACATATGGCCCTTTTTTATTTATAGAATTAAAATATATCTGCAGTTCATGAATATTCTCTATATGTCCTAATGCGTATGTATAAAGATATTAATGACCATAATAATTATATTGTTAGTTTTAATTTTTTTTTAGAACAACTATAATATACATATTTAAGATTTCAAACAGATTACGATATCATTTTGTTTAAAAAAAATCCTGAAATTAGGGTGTTTGTTGCTTAAATTCAAATTGGTATCTAAAATCACGATTTTAAAATTCCATAAAAAAATGAAATTTTTTTATTGACAAGTTGGATTTACCGACAAATTGGAATTAGGGTGTTGTAGTTAAATTAATGATATATTTTTACTAACAAATTAAAATTGAGGTGTTGTAATTAAATTAATCATAGTTGTAACGCCCCTAAGTAGGGGTTAACAGTTTTTATTAAATACAATAAAGATTAGAAAATAAATATAAATCATCAAAGTAATTTACCCGGGACTTAAATAAAACTCTCAAATTAAAATAAAAACATAAACAAATAAATAAACCACAGTTTAATGTAGCACCTTAAATTTTAATAATATACAACTGTCATCATCGTCATTTTAACCCTCAACAAATCTTAATACAGTCACAGAAAATAACAACCGATGCTTACATTATCATGAAGATCAATCTTTGCATTCAAAGCAATCCCAACGTAATATAGCTACATAGCTTTTCCAACTATTTTTCTTGTAGCCACCTCACACTTAGTGAGTATTGAAAAGATGAACATAATAAGGAATGAGCGACAACATGCTCAGTAGGGAAAACCATTACTCACCTTAAGGTTTTATTCTTACCACATTAAACCTGCATGGTTAGTTAGTTTTCATCATTATCCAAATTATGAGATTGATTATGATCATATTCCATGGATACTACCAAGTTTTATAGATATACATATATACAATATTCCCATTCATCATTATTCCTAGGTATCCACATTATATAAAGTATTACTCAACTTTTCGAAACCTAAATGAGCGTGCTTGGCCACCCTCCAAATATTTCGAGGGTATTCCGGTGAGGAGACATCAAGCCCCGAGTTCTCACCAAGTGGATTCATATACAGTGCGTTCTGGGACTTTCGACCCAAGGAAACATCATCACCTTCCCCCTATTTTACCTTTTAGGGTATTCATGCCCAAGGACGTAACCGCCGTCCTTTTCACGTCTCACCATTTCTTTATATACAAATATCATTTACAGAGCCAATTTTCCTAACCATGCTTCTCAATTCATAACAACATATATCATTTCATTATGTTCCTCGCTGTTTAATACAGGCCGAGTTCATGTCATAGTATCATATGTAATTCTCATATCATAGCAGTTCAACATAGATATATATATCTTGTGGTAAAACAATTAATTTCAATTCCATAAAAACCTCACAAAAGATGAGTAATAGAATCTCTATATTCTAAGCTTCTCAAGAATCCTTTAATCTCCGAATTCAATTAACGTAAGCTCCACACACCCTTGATCCTAAGGTGTGCATAAGGACAATTAAAACTAAAGCACAATATGTAACCACATCCATAAATGAATCTATATATTTCAGTCTATAATAAGATTCATAAATCACTTAGGATAGTGTTGGAAAGGTTGCAAGACATTCAGAGATTAGAAGGTGAGCAAAGTTGGGTTCACTATCCACAATTAGCACACAGGGTAATAGGTAGTTTACTTAAGATA
Organism: Artocarpus hirsutus; assembly: GCA_946598075.1. NCBI lineage: Eukaryota > Viridiplantae > Streptophyta > Magnoliopsida > Rosales > Moraceae > Artocarpus > Artocarpus hirsutus. The sequence continues at coordinate 10,399 of CAMOHE010050684.1, read as the reverse complement.
GACGGGTAGTATACTGCCACTAGTAGATTTTCTAGTTTCCAATCCGAGAATTGAAAAATTCATAGAAAATAAAATATAACTCCAATTTAGGCTTATGATAGCTCGTTGGAAAGCTTAATGTCTACTTTTAAAATATGTAAACCAATTTACAAAATTCATTTTTATCTAATCCCAGAATTTCAAGAAAGAGCTACTGCCCATAGAAATAATACAAGGTTTATGAAATGCTAAGTTTTTCTTAAACCCAAAGCATATTATTCTTGTTCAACATCTCAAAACCATTCTAAAATATACAGCATGCATTATATAATCATAATAAACATATTCACATGAGTTCAAAATCATCATCAAACCAAAATAAATGTTGGTTGTCGGTTTCAACTTAGAACTCAAGTTTTTGTTCATAAATGCTCAAATATGTATGCTAACATAATTAGAAATTTGCATGAACTTGGAACACGAAAATCATGCATTAAACATGGAGAAAACACATACTAAAACCAAGTTTGAATTAAGGAAAACCTACCTCAAAACTCTTTTGAAAAACACCAAAGTTCGGGTTAAAAATCAAGCTTGAATTGACTCCAAAACGGCTTTAAAAGTGGCTGAAAAATATAGTTGTCGTGGTTGCAAAGAGAGTTTTATGCCTTGTGTCTTTAGTTAGAAATTGAAGTGAGAAAGGAGAGAATGAGAAACTAGAGAAGAAAGTGGTGATGGTTGAATAAATAGGCATCAAAATAATTGAGGAGCTGGAGAGAATTAAATGAGCATTAAAAGAAAATATTATCGTGTCTCCCATGGAGACTTTTAGCAAATAATGTCAACATAATTGAGGGGGCAAATGGGACAAGTTGTAGAAGAAGATAAAGAAAGCATTAAAAAGGTGGTTAAGAAAATATATCGATGTCTCCTGGTAGTTGAGGTGAATTAATTCTATGTCTCCAAATGATAATGATGCTATTTAATTGAGCATTAATGTAGTAGGATAAGATTGGTAGAAGTGAGTGATAGGTAGGTTTTAAATATTTACTATGGAGACTTAGTAAGAATAATAAAGTGACATATTTATTCATATGATTTTATCAAAAATCATACCCGTTAAAATAACGGATGTTTCAAGAATCTTAATTTCAAATATGTTGAAATTGTGGTCCAATAGGTAACGAACGTCAATCAATAGTCAGAAATGCCTTAGGATGTTTTCATAATTACATCGTAAACTTTTTGTTGGTTTACAAAATTGAGGTGTGAGCTTTTTAATTTTAACATTTGGAACCCCATTTGCTGTCTATTAATTGACTCTATTATTGATTAGATTACAGTGCCAAGAATTGTCATATTTAGGGTGCTAATGCTAAAATTAAAAGTTCAGGATTATTAATTACAAACTGTGAAAGTCAACGATGCATTAGGGTGATTTACCCTTTGCTTTATTATGAAGTTTTGCATAAATTTCTCTCCCCGAGGAAACGGTCAAATGTGTTTTCCACACATAAATGAGACAAGTTAACTGTAATGTTCATGCTTTAGTCTTATAATATAGTTCATTTTCTTGGATTCTCTCAGTTCTTTGCTTCAGATGAGAGGATAAAGGCAGTGAGAAAGATGATAATGGCAGTTACAACCGAGCAGAGAAAAGCAGCATTGAACCTGTTGCTGCCTTATCAAAGATCAGACTTTGAGGGAATTTTCCGTGCAATGGATGGTACTTTTTTCACGACTCTTTGACATGAACATTTTGAAAGTGCATAACATGGTTAATTGTTGCCATGATATGAAACATTTTTGTTCCAAGTTTTCAGGTCTTCCTGTAACAATCCGGTTGTTGGACCCTCCACTTCATGAGTTCCTTCCAAAGGGTGACCTTGAACAGATTGTCAGTGAACTAAGCGCAGAGACTGGCATGACTGAGGATGAAGTTTTTGCGAGAGTCGAAAAGTTGTCTGAAGTTAACCCCATGCTTGGTTTCCGAGGCTGCAGGTCTTGATTTCCCTATCTTATCATATAAAAGTGGTATATATGAGATGTTTTTATATTTTATGCTCTAATTCTTTATTGTATGTACTTTTTCTCCATCAATTTTTAGGATGACGCGTTGTTCCTTTCACTTTAATAATAAACAGTATGGAGTCATGCAAAGAGAAGTTTTGAAACTTGTAGAAGGATAATTTTAAGTTCTTAAATAACTTGAAAATTGCAAGATTGTAATTATTAAATCAAAGCCTCAACTGCTTAACACATGTTAAGCAACTAAGCAATCAAATGCCAAGATTTTGCCTATCCTATACTTGGTGCTAAGTTTCAGACAAAGTACAACATATGCCAAATTTTTAGCATTGACATTTAAGTTTTGCATTGTGTTGGATATACAATTATGCTGTCTTGCATTATTCATAAATAGGGTATTGTTTGTTTCTTATAAAACAGGCTAGGAATATCATACTCAGAACTCACTGAAATGCAAGCGCGTGCAATCTTTCAAGCCGCCGTGTCAGTGAGTAACCAGGGAGTGCAAGTTTTTCCCGAGATAATGGTTCCTCTTGTTGGCACACCTCAGGCATGACTTCTTCTTTCTTTTCATACCCCTATATCTATTTGCAAAATTTTGGTTCATGGAAAAATCATATGGAACTTCATAATAATAGCTGAAAAATTTTAATAACATTTTTATGTGACAGGAACTGGGACATCAAGCGAGTCTAATTAGGAATGTAGCAAAAAAAGTGTTCTCTGACATGGGCACTTCCTTGAACTACAAGGTTGGGACTATGATCGAGGTCCCTAGAGCCGCTCTTGTAGCAGACGAGGTACTTTATGCTTAGTTTGCTAGAATGTAATTTATCATGTTTCCAAATGGACTAGGAAACATTCTTAAATTTTTCTTCTAACCAAAGTCTTTAGCTGACATATGTGACCAATATTATTGGCAGATTGCAAAGGAAGCAGAGTTCTTCTCCTTTGGGACCAACGATCTCACACAAATGACCTTTGGCTATAGCAGAGATGATGTTGGGAAGTTCCTTCCCATTTACCTATCCAAAGGAATTCTGCAACATGACCCATTTGAGGTTAGTCTTCATATTTTGTGTCACTCATACAATGACCATTACTTGTTCCTTACAGGAGCGAAATTCGGAAAAACTACAACCCTTGCATTGGTATTTGTTGCAGGTACTTGATCAAAGAGGTGTAGGTCAGCTCATCAAGATAGCCACCGAAAGGGGTCAGGCTGCCAGACCTAGCTTAAAGGTAAATGAATATGGTACCAAACTTCATCGTCGGGTTCTGAAACCAACTCACGCGGCGAGTTAATTGTTAAATTTCTATTCGTAGATGCAACTTTTTAACATGAACTAGTGTGAATCTTTTAAGTACCTATCAATAATTATAGCAAATTTCTAATGAATTATGGATGGTGATGAGTAGGTTGGAATATGTGGTGAACATGGAGGAGAGCCTTCTTCTGTGGCATTTTTTGCAGAGGCTGGACTTGACTATGTCTCTTGTTCTCCATTCAGGTTGAAAATTTATTTTTCTTATTGTTCTTAAAATTGAAGTAAGCTTACTAGTTATTTGTCAAATAAAAAAGTTAAGCCAATTGTTCTCATAATCAAATCAAATCCCTTAATGTTTGCTTATTTTTTGCAGGGTTCCTATTGCTAGGTTGGCTGCAGCTCAAGTTGCCGTATGAGAAAAGATTGCATCATTTCATGTGGTTGTAAATATTTTCAACAATAATACGTGTGGTCAGGAAAATAAGGAAGGAAATTAAAAAAAAAATAAAAGAAAGAAAGAAAGGCCAGGAACATAATAAAAGTGAACTTGGAAGAAATAAATATTTTTCTTTCTAACATCTACGTTATAGAAACAAAAAATCGAACTTTGGCAATAACGTTGTTCTTTCCTTACAATCTGTAAATTATTATACGTACAAGATCCTATATTATTATACTTGTTTTGAGATGATTTTCCAAAGATTCTGAGATGAACTTTTCTTTTCTGCTTCTTATCCGACCGAAGTTAGCTGACAAAAAACGACAAAGTTGGCATAAAAACGACACATCACTTACAACAACAACATTTATTAAAAACGACATCTGCGAGAAACCACCAACGATAACCAGATAAAAAAAAAAAAGAAAAAAAGAAAAAAAAAAGGCAATGTCTCCTTCATATGAAGAATGTAAGATGGAATGTATGGAAAACGACGACTAAACGACAACGTATTCCCTTTTCTTTTTTAACCTTTTGGAAGGAAACGACAACGAATTCTTTTTCTTTTTGGAAGGAAACGACAACGTATTCTTCAAGGAGAATGAAGATTTAAAAATGAGAATTGCTCTTTCAATAAATGCAATGAAGATTTAAAAATGAGAATTGCTCTTTCAATAAATGCACATTCATTAAAAAAAAAAGAAAAAGAAAAATGGAGAACAACATAAACGACAACATTTCCTAGCAATGATGTCAATTACAAAAAAATAAAAATTAATGCTAGTAAAGATATAAGATTTTTCTTTTATTAACATTGGCGTAGGGTGCAAAATTTCCACTAGATATCTTATAGTTGAACGAAATATAAGATATGAGTAGATATAAGAAAATTAATTGACTCTCCTTCCATACACTCTATATTTGTAAATTGTCGCATTGTGTCACCGATGACGAGTTAAGAGTCGTACAAAACCGGGAAAAAAAAATGATAATCTTTCTTTTCCAAACGACAATGAGCATCAACAACTTTGGGGAGGATGGAAAGCTTAAAACGACAACTTATGCTTCAAACGAGAACAAGCATTTGAAAACGACAAGTTTTTGCCCCTAACGACACGGCTTTGGGAAACCGTAGCAGAAACCAAACGCACAACGACATCGCTTCCCAGGTTCATAAGCATGACGTCGCTTCCTAGGTTCATAAGCGAGTAAGGGGTAGGGGTGGCAATTACCGTGTTTGTGTCGACACGTTTACAACACAATACGTTTAACCCAAACACGAACACGACACGATTAATAAACGTGTCAAAAATATAAACACGAACACGACACACCTATACACGTGTAATACGACATGACACGTTTAAACGTGCCGTGACGGGTTGACACAATAACGACACGTTTCTGAACCGATTAACTAAAAATTAAAAAAATAATAAAAAAATTAAAAAAAACCAATAAAAAAAAACCCATATGAAAATTAGCAAAAACAAAGAAAATAAAAAAAATTAACAAAAACAAAGAAAATACAAAAATTAAAACAAAGAAAATACGAAAATTAACAAAAACAAAGAATTGAAATACATGACATGTACCACAAAACAATTCAAAGAAATTAATATTTATTTTTAACAATATAAATTTTAATCATTAATTGTTTTATACTGGCTTTATATATTTTTCTCCAATTTTTAAATAAACCACATTGGAGATGCCTTTGAATAGGAATGTAAGAGAACCTAATGAAAGTGGGTGAAGGAATTGAGGCATTTTATAGGCAAAAGTTGAAGGAAAATATGTTGTTTTTTCGATGTGGGACTTTTCAAGTTTCAAAAGCATAAATACATAATAATATATTAAAAGCTATGAATAAACACCAATTAGTGCTTTAGTGTGGTGGTGGTGATGTAGTGTGCATACTAAATGCTTAAGGGGTGAAAGGTTCGATTCCTTTTTTTGCAAAATTAGAATTTTTTTTTTTTTTTTTAAGTTCTAAGATAGATTTACAATAAATAAAATAAAAGCTTTTATTTCACACCAACAACTTATTAAGCATGATAGAAGTTGACACATTAGCATAACCCAGGTTTGAATCTTCATATTTACAAAATCATGATATTTTTTTATTTTAAGTTTCAAAAGTATTAAAACTATAATAAATAAATAAAAGCTCTTATTTCATATAAAATGACCATTTGGTATGGTAGAGGTAAGCTTTAATAATACACCTAATTTTTTTATTTTAAGTTTCAAAAGCATTAAAACTATAATAAATAAATAAAAGCTCTTATGTCATACAAAATGACCATAATTTTTTTTTTATTTTAAGCTTCAAAAGTATTAAAACTATAACAAATAAATAAAAGCTCTCATGTCATACAAAATGACCACAATTTTTTTATTTTAAGTTTCAAAAGTATTAAAACTATCATAAATAAATAAAAGCTCTTATGTCATACAAAATGACCATTTGGTGTGGTGAAGCCAAGCTTTAATAATACACCCTTAGGTGTAAGGTTTGAATCCTTAATCTTATAAAATTATAATTTTTTTTATTTTAAATTTAAATATGTTATAAATGGGCAGGTCGTACCGTGTTGTGTCAACACATTTACGACCCGTTTAATTAAATGTGTTAAGGCGTATTTAGCGTGTTAGCACGAATCCAACCTATTTATTTTCGTGTTATTCATGCCAACCCATTTATGGCACAATTAATAAACGTGCAGTCTAAACCTATTTATCTCGTGTCGTTTTCGTATCATGTCATCGTGCCGTGTCCAAATTACCGGCCCTAGTAAGGGGCACTCAATAAACGACAATGTATGCCTCAATAGAGAAATGACTCAATACAACGACAGTTTTATGTCCCGAACGACACATCCTTAGGAAAGCCGAAGCGCAACCAGATACAACGACGTCGTTTCCCTTCGTCAAAGGCAGCACTTACTACCCGAGCTTACTTCCTTAGACTACAATGGTAATGGCGAAGGAGTTGAAAACATAAAACCCTAGTCTTTCCCTAACCATTGAAACAAACAATAGATGGCGGTGGAGAGCTATGTGGTGGTGCACAACATAGCGAAGAGGCACAACGTCAGAACTCTCGCCCGGAGCGCCACAGCCTTCGGAGTGTAGAAGCTCATCCTCGTCGGCCGCCGCAACTTCAACTCCTTTGGCAGCCATGTGTCATGTCCTAAAAGAGCTCTTGTTGAGAGGTGGGCAGCCTAGGACTTAAGTATTGCTCTTCGGTCCTTTACCTAGCTGATGTGGGACTTTTTGTACATTACACTCTCCTCCACCCAATCGTGTGA
>CAMOHE010050682.1:3439-31052 GCA_946598075.1 Artocarpus hirsutus | reverse complement strand
AAAAAAAAAAAGAAACAAATTAAAAGAAAGAAAATGGCCAGCATCTGAAAACTGTTTTGACGTTGTCAGCCAAGAAAAGAAAACCTACCTATTAAAAATAGTTTCTAAAATGACCACTCCAACATTTGTTGGCTCTTCCCAATTAGAATACCACAATTACTCTCCATCCTTTTACCCAATTAAGATTAAGATCAGTTTTTTAAGTTATGCTGTAAGCAATGTTACTTCCTGCATAACTGCCCCGTCTTTCTTAACAAATTTGCTGTGCAATAATAAGTTATTCATGCAATTAGACACTTACAAAATTTAGAGAGGTTCAAGCAACCAGAAAAATAAAAATTATTTGTCTAATAATAAGTGGATAATACTCACAGCAGTGTGCTGGACCATAGTCATTAGTTGCTGAATAACCAAATCTGCCTCCTCCTTCAAAATTCTTTGAGGACTAACTTCCCTGTTGATTCTGGAAGATAATTCCAAGAATTCAACATATAATACATGAACATTAAGGATCTAAAAACACTAGGACGAATGAATGCGAGGCAAATATATTACTTCTCGAAATAACGATCCAAGTTGTGCCACTGAGGATCTTTACTGCGATTTCCAAAACGGATCACCTCCCGTGAAAATATTTTTAATTCCTCCCTACAAACCAAGGAAAAAAATTCTGCTAAGTAAATGGACAAAAATTATAAAACTGATCAAAGCTTGCGACTCACTACCCAGTATCCACCTTTTGTCAGCTGCAACAATCCTTAGCAGTTCATCTGTATCTTTTGAAACCAAGTGCTGCACACCTTTTGAAGGGAGCACCTCTTCTTTCAATTGCTGAATGCGTCTTGTCGAGAGGGATTGCAAGAGATTGGAACCCTTGACAATAGTATTTGCAATCTCGAATGCTAAAATCGCTACTTCGTTGCCTTTAGTTGGCGCTGTCGAAGCAAATCCATTGCCAGAATTAAAATTTGTCATGCTGCTCCCAAGCGTATCCAAGACCTCCACCGCCTTTCCAAATCCAGCAGTGCCAGCTCTACCTAAACGTGAACTCACCACAGAAACCTGCAATGGTACAACACAAATATTGGCTTCTATTTACCTTTTCCAAGAACACCTTCTTGATTTTTAGTATGTTTTGAAGCTTTGTATTAAGATTTCCCACTAAGCGAGCAAGTTTCGTCTTAATGATGAGAATGCCCAAGAAACAAAGAGAATCATGAACAAAAAATTTAATATTGAAAAAAAAATTATAACATAACATCACTATCCTTTTATTCGAGCCTAGATTACCCCAGATTATCAATGGAAAAAGATTTACAATGTTGAGTTAGCAAAGTTTAAAAACTACCACAACAACCAATCTTCTCGTAGAAATCCAGCCACTTTAAAATGAAAAAACAAAATTACTTGCATAATAGTTATTAGAGGGATTTTGGTTTACGGGTTCACACAGTTTGACCCATGAACCCAGTCCAAACTGATGTCTCAAAAGACCCAATATGAGCTGTCAAGTTGGTTTAGAACCTTCTCAAACCTTTAATATGGAAACTTGATCCCTACTCCGCCCGCGCCTGTGCACCCCCGCCCCCCCCCCCACCAAAACCCAATCCAAACCCTTTCTTGTACTGTAACAATTCTTTTTGTTTCTTCAAATTCATGTTTTTAACACTATCCAAACACCAATTTAGATTTTATTCTCTGTTTAGATTTTACACTCTCAAACACCAGTTCGGTTTGCAATTTAAAACTTAAAACCACAAAGTTTATTTACAATTTAAACAAAAAAGGGTTCGAAACTACACAATTCGAACTCATCAACCAAGCAGGGCCTTAGCTTGGCAAATGACACATCAAGAGAGAGAGAGAGAGAGAGAGATATCACATATCACAGGCCTTAATTCTTTTGGGAGCTAACAAGCAAGCAAACACTTGAATCTTAGTGATATATGAGAGTTCCAAGTAATTATATTTCTTTGAAAAGGACATTCCCCCGCCTTCCCTTATTATTGATTGCTAAACAAAAGTACTAAAATACTAAACAGAGGTATAATATGTATCTTTTTTCTATCTGAAATTAATGATCCTTTGTTTATTTATGTATTTTATTTTCTTGACAAGAAACATAGATAGAAATAAGACTAACGTTTTCAACAATATGATTCAAGCTAAGTTAAATAAACTCATCTGAACAAATCCAAGTCTTTGTTGATTTAATCCATGTACTAAAACCACAGCTTTGAATGCACGCCTGGTAACATAAAAGAGGAGTTTTGATAAAAGCAAAACGGAATTAATCCTAGCCATTATCAATAGTTTGGCATAAGCAACATGAAGGTCCTAACAGACGGCCTATCTGACACTGTATATAGACACTCAATTAACAAAACTAGTTATACATTTAGCCAGACAAACGAATCCCAATAACTAGTAAAACATGAAAATAGCATCCATTTGGTTCATAGTTTGATCTACAATTCAAACCTTCAAAAAGTTCAACTTCTATTCAAACTTATGAACCAAATGAACCAATGATCACAATCACAACAAAAATAGATGAACACCAGATGCGATTATTTAAGGTGCCACTCAATCTAAATGCCATTAATGGAAGCACAACAACACAAAAACAGGCACAACAACACAAAAACAGGCACAACAACTATCATCCAGATGCACCAACCTTCGCCACGGCGGCCTGCGTTGACCGGACGGACCGCGATTTTTGCGTATACCGCGGAATACCATCATAAAAAACGTCATCTGCAGGAGCAGCAGCAGCAACTCCAAAAGCAGCTTCTGCTGATGCAGCATCCACTTTTTGCAACGCTGCAGCAGCCTCCTCCTGCAACAACTTCTCCTCCTTAATTCCGACAACCGGAGGCGGCTTAACCGCGGTCCCGGCACTCGAATTGTACCTTCCCCTATCACCTTTCGAACGATCAAAGTTCCCATGTGCCTCCTGAAAAAGGTTATCAACAGTGGACCTCCTCGAGCAAATCCCACCCATATTTTTAACTCAAAAACTTCACTATGTATTTCCCAATATCAGCAGATTCAGGACCAAAAACACAATTCTAGTCTTCCATTCAGCAGCCAAAAACAAGAACCCAGATACAAAAATTTGATCTTTTTTTCTTTTTTTGTCCAACTTTTTGTTTACTTATGCAGTTGAACTAAAACAAAAGGACAAAAACTGGTACTTACTTTGGAGGGTCAAAGATGAAGAAGGGGACAAACTTTGGGAGCGAGCAAAAGAGGAGGTGGGATTCTTGATGATCATAAAAGATTCCTGTTTCTGAGTGAAAGAGTTTGGGATTGATGGAGAGACGATCAAAATCCCAAAACCCACCAAACGAAGAAGAAAAAGAGAGGAATAATAAAAAAAGAGGGAGCTTGTCATAGTTTTGATCCAAATGGGCACTCAAACAAAACTTCATTAGCAGCCGCCTGTCTGCTTTTCCTTGCAGTATCAGACTACCGAATTGGACTAAAGGAATTGGTCAAATCTTCAAACTTACTCCGTTGACTTCTATTTCTTGCTCTTTGTTTCTTTTTCTTTTAATTTCTTTTTCATTCCATGTGCGTCATAAATTATTGGGAGGATTTTTGGTAGGGGTAAAAGAGGAAAAATCTACACATAAGATATGTGGAGCAGTTTGAGAGCATAGTTGTAATCAAAAGTTAAAACCTAAACTACCGTATCAATTTAAATTTTATAAAAAAATCATGATAATGAAATTTGTTTAAATCAAAACTTTGTAGTTCGAATCATGTTCTCAAATGCATTAAAGGATTTTTACAATGATCAAGCATTGATATACCAATAATTTGTTAAGAAGTATGCAGTCTAATTTAACACTCTACGACTTATCACCTCAAACAAAAGATTACAAGGATCGACTAAAATTTTATAAAAGGAAATAAGTAGCAGCAACCACTTGTGGCCCAGAGCTCGATGTTGCGGCGTTGGGATCGTTACGACGTTGAGAAGCTAAGGCCGTGGCGCCTTGTCACGAATCTAGTTTTAATTTGGAAACTGATCTTCTTTTGTGTGCTCTTATAATAGGACATGCTAGGGTTTTTGTGTAACTCAAAATATATATAGGAAAAAAGCTAAGAGAGAAGGGGTGTAATTTTTCTTTTGTAAACTTCTTTATCATTTTTGCAGTAGCTGAAAATGGACATATGTGACGCCCTAGGATGGGGATCAATGAATTTTAGGTAAAGAAGTTGAAATTAAGGTAAATAAGATAAAGAAAACGAGGTAAATTAAGATAAAATAAATGAATAAAGTAGATTCCATAGCCAAAAATAAATATTATCGGCGAACACCGTCATGTGAATGCCACCAAGATAGATAGTCGAGACGTTATTATCATTCAGCATCACGTGGATGTTTACCACGAAGGTGGATAGGTAAATAAAATATAAATAATAAGAATGACAATACAAAAATACTAAAAGTCATCGTCTCTAAAATAAATTGAAAATATAAACTTGACAGAGACGAAAACTACTTTAAGACCAGGACAAATTGTACAGTACATGCATCATACCATAGTTCTGTAGAAAATATCATTTCTACTCATAGAGTCAAGTTTCGATTCCTGTGACCTTCCTTCCTTTTCAAACCTAGAAGGAGAATTTTTAAAAGCAGGAAAACATGAGCAAAAGGCTCAGTAGAATAATTAGTTAAAAACAAGTTATTTTAAAAACAATTATCACGGATAAAAATATTATTCGCAACTAAATCTGAAGATCTTGACAAAAATCAATAAACGCTTACTTACAAGAAACTTGATAAAATATCACCGTATGGGTTTTAGAAATTCGAAAAGAATATCAAAATACAATTCTTTAAAATCAAAGACAGAAATTATTTTTAACAATCATTCGAAAGGTCAAGCATTTGGCCAAAAAAGTTTAAAAAGGGCTACCAAAGAAAAGAATAGGAATATCCTACCTCAATTGAAATCTAATAACGTAAGCTCCAAATAAAATTCAACGAATGCTCCATATACATTCAAAACCTTGAAAAATACATTTAAAATCAGAAATCACTTTCAACAAGTATCATTATGTTAATTTAATTATTAGTGTTCCTTTTGACTCAAAATAATTATAACTCAAAATCATAATCCTTTTTAAAACATTTCTAAATCATTAAACATTGAAAATTGGAAATAAAAATACAAATTTTAAAGTTCACAGTCAGCCTGCCAAACATCTTGGTTCGGCCTACTGAACCTACACAATTCGGCCTACCGACCTCTTGAGTCTGGCCTGTCGAATTGCTTAAATCCGGCGTGTTGAAGATTAAGTTCGACCTACCAAACTAGCAAAGTCTACAAAATTCTAGGTTTCGAGCCTTGGCTAATTCAGGCTTAAAACCCAATTTTAAACCTATTTTTCAATTCCCAAAACATGAAAATCATACAAAAAGTATAGAAAACCATAATAGAACAAATTTAAACAATTTTCCTCAAATTTAAACTCAATTTCACAATTGATTTGAAAATTAAAGAAAAATATCAAAACTTATTTAAATCGATTTTTGTTCAAATAAAGTTTAGATTCATAGTAAATCACAATTTACAACTCAAATTGAACAATATTTAAGCTCATCAAAGTTCGAATTCAACATTCAAAGAAAAATTAAAAATTTGAAAATAAAACTTTGAAATTCTAAAGAGAAGGAGGAGACTAACCTCAATGACATTTTTAAATGAAAAACTTGATGAGATGAACTTTAATTCTTGCTCAAATCCTTGCAAAAATCAGAGAAGAAGAAAGGGAAAGAGAGTGCGTAGAGAGAGGGACAGAGAGTGTGCAAAGAGAGAGAAAAAGAGACGAGAGAGAGACGGGAAAATGAAGAAAGAAAGAGAGAGGGGAAAAAATAAAGAAGTCAAGGACATTTTTGTAAATATGGGAAAAAGTATGGTGTAAAAATATCATTTGGTATTTTAAAAACTAAAAATTATATTTTTAAATGTAACAGATGAAATAAAATCTTAAATGACCAAAATTAACATTAAATTTACACTTGGCAAACTTAATAATTAAACTTAACATAGTTAATCTCGTTTAAAAATTCAGGGGTGTTACAATCCACCCTCCTTAAAAGAAATTTTGTTTTTGAAATTTTTAAATACCTAAAATTTAAAATCATAAACAACACTGTGTACTCAAACGTAACTGTAACGACAACTGTCCTAACATAAAACTTGAAAAATCAAAATAAAACAATGAAAATCTCATAGGTTCAGTCTCAAAAGATCTAAAGCTTATGCTTTAATACCATTATGTGATGCCTTGAGATAGGGATCAGTGAGTTTTAGGTAAAGAAGTTGAAATTAAAATAAACAATATGAATAAAACGAGGTAAATGAATATAAAGTAAATGAATAAAGTAAACTTCACAACCGAAAATAAATATCATCGGCGATCACCGTCATATGAATGCCACGAAGGTGGATAGCCGAGACATTATTATCATTCACCATCACGTGGATGTTAACTACGAAGGTAGGTAGGTAAATAAAATACAAATAACAAAGATGACAAGACAAAAGTACTGAAAGTCATTGTCTTTAAAATAAATTAAAAATATACAATTGACAGAGACGAAAACTACATTAAGACCAAGACAAGTCGTATAGTACACGCATCATACCACAGTTTTAGAGAAAATACCATTTCTACTCATAGAGCCATGTTTCGATTCCTGGGACCTTCCTTCTTTTTCAAACCTATAAGGGAAATATTTAAAAACAGGAAAACATGAATGGAAGGCTCAGTAGAATAATTAGTTAAAAACAAATTATTTTAAAAACAATTATCACAGATAAAAATATTATTTGCAACCAAATCTCAATATCTTGACAAAAATCAATCAACACTTACTTGTAAGAAACTTGATAAAATATCATTGTACGGGTTTTGAAAACTTGAAAGGAATATTAAAATACAATTCTTCAAAATCAAAGACAAATTATTTTCAACAATCATTCAAAAAGTCAAGCATTTGGCCAAAACAGTTTAAAAACGGCTGCCAAAAAAAGAAATAGGAATATCCTACCTCAATTGAAATCCAATAACGTAAGCTCGAAACAAAATTCAACATATGCTCCATATACGTTCAAAACCTTGAAAACTACATTTAAAATCAGAAATCACTTTTAACAAGTATTATTATGTTAATTTAATTATTAGTGTACCTTTTGACTCAAAATAATCATAACCCAAAATCATATTCCTTTTTAAAACATTTCTAAATCATTAAACATTAAAAACAAGAAATAAAAATACAAATTTGAAAGTTCATAGTCAGCCTGCCAAACATCTTGGCTTCGCTTACCGAACCTGCACAGTTCAGCCTACCGACCTCTTGATTCTGACCTGCCGCACTGCTTGAATCCGACATGTCGAACTCGTAAAATTTGAAAAATTTCAGGTTTCAAGCCTCGACCAATCTAGGCTCAAAACCTAATTTTAAACATGTTTTTCAATTCCCAGATCATGAAAATCATACAGAAAGCATAAAAAACTATACTAGAACAAATCTAAATCATCTTCCCTAAATTTAAACTCAATTTTACAATTGATTTGAAAATTAAAGAAAAATGTCAAAACTTGTTTAAATCGATTTTTGTTCAAATAAATCTTAGATTCATAGAAAATCACATTCAACAACTCAAATTGAACATTATTTAAGCTCATCAAAGTTCGGGTTCAACATTCAAAGAAAAATTGAAAATTTGAAAAAAAAACTTTGAAATTTTAAAGAGAAGAAGGAGGCTAACCTCAATGATGTTTTTGGATGAAAAAATTGATGAGTTAAACTTCAATTCTTGCTCAAATCCGTGTGAAAATTTGAGAAGAAGAAAGGGAAATAGAGTGTGCAGAGAGAAAGAAAAAGAGACAAGAGGGAGAGACGGGAAAATGAAGAAAGAAAGAGAGAGGAAAAAATAAAAGGGTCAAGGGCATTTTTATAAATATGGGAAAAAGTATGGTGTAAAAATATCATTTGATATTTTAAAAACCAAATTTTTAAATATAACAAGTGAAATAAAATCTTAAATGACTAAAATTAACATTAAATTTACACTTAGCACATTTAATAATTAAACTTAACATAATTAATCCCACTTTAAAATTCAGGGGTGTTACAACATAGCTCTATGAACCACTCTAAATTTCCTATGTTTTTTCTTATTTATTTTTTGTTTCAGATATTTTGCTCTGGATAGAATTAAGGTGTCTAATTTTCAACATGATTTAATACTAGTAAGGTGTTGGGCATTATTAATTTCAACCAAAACTTTTTGGTTGTTACAGTTTAAAGCACTCACATACTCAGTGTCAAGAAAAAGTAAACTATAATGTAAAACACTCACATGCTATAGTATTTTTGATCAATTAGTTCTCCAAAAACCCTTTGATATATCAATCTAATATATTACTCGTTTACTATATAATATATTATAGGTGGACTCACAAATTATTGATTTATAGGTTAATTCTTGACTAATATTGGTCTATTAATAATAAACCACCACATCAATTAATTATACATCATTAAATTAATCAAGGATAGACAACAAAATTAATCTATCACCGATTAACCAATTCTAAAAATGATAATTTTTTTTCTGTTTTCAAACTTGAGTCCTTTATTAAAAAAAGGGTTATTTACTTTGAAATCCCTAAAAAAATTAGTATGCCATATTAAAAAATGATAATATTTGAACAAAACTTACTAAAAACTTAATGTCGGTGAATTTTTCTTTTAATATCTTATCACATAAGTCATCTAAACTACTAATTAAAATATTAAATGATGCCATTGTTCATTTATCTGAATTTGAAGGTCACTTTGTGCTTCATAAAAACATTCTATAAATTAGAAAGTTTGACCAGTCCAATCAAAGTGTTGATCCATTAAATTGGTTTGGAGGAAAAAAACTCTATTAAACCAAACATATAAAACTATTTCTGGTTAATTTGTTTGGTTTAAATTTTTAAGAACAATTAAATCAAAACAAGTCATGCATATAGTTTTGGTCAATTTGAACTTATAAGTCGAGCAATTATCATAGAAAAAAAAAATTAGTCATGTGGCTCGTGCAAACTTAACTATCATGTGTCTATTAATTGGAAACTATCATATTTTCAATATTTTTATTAGTTGAAAATTATATTTTAATTTCAAAACTATAAAATATTATCATGCTATTAGGAATGAAAACATAGATAGTGATGACAAGTATAAGCAAGAACTTATAAAAATGCCGTTTTGGTTGGTTTTACAAAACCTCGTAAAGCAAACTAACGGAACTTTCAATCTGATTGAACTAACCCAATTTTAAAATTAAAAGACAATTAGTAGTAGTAAAAATAATATATTTTAGCTAATTTAGATGTTTGTAAAGATGTTTGTTTGGCGGAGTTTGGCGGACTTTTCTTAATATTCTGCCATGCTCTGCTAACTTGGAGACCTTGAAGTTTTTGTTATGATAGCTTGGTGTGTTTGGCCGTCGAGTAAATGGAAGGAGGCTGATGGTGTCATCCAAGTGGCTGGGAGGATCCTTGGGGATTACCTGTTATGCAGTGGAATGGAGATGCCAACTTCGGGACCGAGGTTGCAGGGGTGACAAACTGGTGTCGGCCTCCAAGGGATCGTTTGAAGCTTAACATGGATGCTTCGGTCCGTCTAGGTTTTTCGATGATTGGGATCGGGCCAGTAATTTGGAATGAGCAAGGCATGGTGCTCGCATTTTTGGCAAAGAGGATTGAAGGTTATTTCAGCCCGCATATAGCTGAGTGCCTGGCTGTTAGAGAAGGGCTTGAGTTTGCTGCTCAGTCTAGGTTCGAGGTTGCTGCTGCGGAGAAAGACGCGATTAATGTACCCTCTGTTTGGCAGTGATTCAAACCACTCAATTCTCACCACAAACGCAGTTATAAACAGTGTAAAGCTCTCACATGCTACAGTAACAATAAAAGAAATTGCTACAATATAAAGCTCTCATATGCTACAGTAAAAATAAGTTCTAACCACTAGTTTCCACCACTCTTCCAAACACCCTATTAGTTTATGCAGTTAACTCTCTACTAGCGCTTGAGGCAGTGGGTCTTGTTATTTCTGACATTAAGAATTTGATGTATGGTAGCATGTCTCTCGTCAGGAAAATATGGTTGTCCACCAGTTAGCTAATTCCGTATTTAAGAATGAGTTAGATGTTTTAGCGAAGTTTTTTATCTCCAAGTTTGTCAGTTTTGCTATCATTGCCAATTTGGCTAATTAATAAAATTACAGTATTTCCCTTAAAAAATCTAAATGGCTTAATATCATGTAATTTTTATTTATGGCAAAAACTGTCATCAAAATTTTTTCGCCCTACAAAATTCGCCCCCAATTTAGCATGTACAAACCCGAAGTTTATGCATTGTTAAGAAAATCGAGCATCCTTTTTTGATCTCATATTAGTTTTTCTGATAACAACTAATGTAGATTTATTTCCTTCATTATTTTGCCCAAATTATTTCCATACATTTCTAAGACCAAGTTTTTGAATTATATAGAGGCCCATTTGCTTTCCCTCTTTCTTTCCTCATTTGCATTCGTTTATGAGATGCCATATAGCTTTTTATGTTCTTCATCGTTTATTTATTCTTATGGTTGAGGTTTACGTTTTAGATTCTTGGCCTTGGATGCAAGTATGTTACTTTATTCTGGATGGAATATGTGTAAATCATCAGAACGAAGTTAAAAAAAAAAAAAATGCAGACTTCATATTTACAATCACTACGTATGACAATCCTTGCTATGTTTTTCTCTATTCTCTATTTTGTTGCATAAAAAAGGGCACTGAAATTATTATTATTATTTTTTGTTAGTCATGTAATGTTCCTATTTGTTTTTTTTTCCTTAACGATTTGCTTAATGCTTTCTAATGTCTTTTGCACTATATGCCCATTTTCCCCCTTTTTAATAGGTAATTATTTTTTGGTAATTAAAAACTCCGTCACTTAGATTTGTTTTCTGCCATTGGCCATTAAAAAGTTGTCCATTACAACAAACCTTTAGTATAGTCATTAAAAAAAACAAAATAAGAAAGTTTAGTCATTAAAAAAGCTTAATATTTGGAAAAACTAACTAGTCATTAAAAAAAAAGCTAAATGCGTAGTTTAGTCATTTAAAACGTAAATAATCTATCATTAGAAAAAGTAAATTCTTTAGTCATTAAAATATGCCTTACTATTATATTCCTCATTATAGGTTATGTAAAATCCTTTATTCAAACGTAAAATGTTTAGTCACTATACAAACATAATTATTTGGTCATTAAGGAAAAAAACTAAATACTTTAGTCTTTAAAATAGATCTTAATCATATATAACTTATTTATTAATTATGTACTCTTCGTTTTTATTCTAATGCCATGGTCATTTATTAAAATAGCTAATTGATAGCTAATGAGATTCAAACGTAAATGTATTTTATTCCGTCCAAATTTTAGTCATTTAATAGCTGATTGACAGCAATAATTTACCATCAAAATATTGGGTCATTAAATAGCATTAATATTAATGAAAAACCATTTTGCTGGATATTTTAACCTTTCATATATAAAGGTTATTATTTTTCCCACAATTAATCTTGTGTTTGACATTCTCAGTTGAAACTAAAACATTTGCTTGCTACAATATAAAGCTCTCGCAGCTACCATATCAAACAAAAATATACTACAGCATAAAACTCTCGCATACTATAATATTTTTAATTAATTAGTTCTAATCAACCCTCCCAAACACCCTTTAAATGAATTTTTGAGTTTGTCCAATATTGAATTTAGTTTCAAAAGAGGAAATTAAAATTTTCAACTGTAAACATTTGGCTATATGCATTTTTAAACCTTAAAAGTATGCCCATCGTAGTGGTCTACCATCCTATAGGGCTATTTTGGAACAAACACCAGTAATAACGTTTTATATTACTAGTGGTTATTGTATATCTTATTGGACTGCTTTGCCACTGGTGGTAGTCTCCTTGCTTACCAACCATAGCCTTCCATCGCTACGGATTTAAACCACAATATCGTTTCACCAACCAAAAACTGACATTTAAAAACAAATAGAAATGGTAGAAAATATCATTTTTTTCAAAAACTAATTGCAGTAAATATTAGGTTTTAAAAATATTTGTAGTAAATAATAGATTTATAATAAAAATAATTTATTCACTCTCTTATAGTGTAAATAATTATAATTTATATAGTAAATATATTTAAAATGTAAATAATTTATTTATTCACTTGTTTACAGCATAAATAATTCTTATTTACAATAACTATTTACATCGTAAACCTGTTATTAACTATAAATATTTTTAGAACTTATTATTTACTTCAAAAATTCTCAAAACTCTGCTATTTATCTCATTTTCCCTAAAAAAAAGGATGATTTTGTTAACTCATATTGCTCGAGAACCAGTTTGCACTTGCATTCTAAATAATCAATGATTTGTTTGACAATATTAGTTTTATGTTGTTAAATAAATACAGAAAACTACAAAAGGATAATTGCCCAATATCTATAATCTATAACCATATATAGAAAGCACAAAATTTTTATACCTTTTTCAACCAAAACGACATATTTTTGGCTTTTTTTTTTTTAATATTTTTAAGTCCCTCCTTTCATTTTCTTTTCTTTTCTTTTTTTGGCTAAAATTTCCTTTTTAAGTCTTTTTTTTTCTTTTTTTCATTTTCAGTTCTCCCTTTTTTCTTGTCTTTTCTCTTTTTTTTTTCCTAATTGTCATACTAAATATTTTTCTCATATGCTTCTCTATGTAAAGAACTATTTCCTCTGATCTTATTTAATATGAATTTTTTCAAAGATATCTTATAAATTTTCTACCGTCTAATTTTTTCACTATTTTTTTTTTCAAATCTACTCTACTTAAATACTTTTTTTATAATGCTGAAAAAATAATAAATTAAGAATAATCAATAAGCTTAAAAAAACTATTCATACATTTCAAAAAAATCGACGAACTAAATATATACGTACTACGCACGTACGTGCTCTCCAACTAGTGAATAAGGGAATTGACACAAGAACAATAGGAGAAGCATCATCTATTTTATGAATAATATTGTTCGGTTTTATATATATAATACATAATCGAACCTATACCCTCCGAAGCTCAAGTCTCAACCCACTTTATCTCGTGCCTTTATTCATCTCTAGTCGTCGTACATTACCCTTCAGAAAAAAGTAAAGAGAACTTGCTTAGCAAGCTATCAGAAAAAAGTAAAGAGAACTTGCTTGGCAAGCTATAACCAAATCTTTGTTTACAAGAGATTTGTACGGTCTACTATTCGTTGTAGTGGCGTGGTGGTAAAAGAGGAGCCGTTTGAGGATTTCGTTTTTATCAAGTCATGGATTCCAGTGTTGTCAAGCACAAAAGTCTGTCTTACTGTTTGGTAAACATAAACTGCCTCAAATACAAATTCTTGGAGCATATAGTTTGTTAGATGATGGGTCAAAATTCTAGAGCACGAGGACACCACTGATTTTCTTTTAACTCACAAAAGGACAAAAGAGAGAGATTTTTACAGTCTTGGACTGAGGTTCTAGCATAAAATAAAAGTAGAACTATACCCTCTTTTCTATGGATTGATTTAGTTTGTGTTTAAGAAATTGTTAGGTATAGAGTAATATTACTATGATGGTGATTGTTATCTAAGTTTGGCTAATATATTATTTTGCGTCACATGCCTGATCATAATTTTATATTCCTATAAGCTGACGCTGATCTCAATATTGTTTGAAAATAATTTTTTATGTGGGCCTACATATGTAATTAAATGTGCTATTAATGCTATCTTAAGGTAAAACCTAAATTAAAGTAATATAATTAAGATAAAGTTAAAAGGCTTTTTTGGGTATTAAAATAATGTATGGGTTATGTTTATTAATATTATATGTATAGATACCAATTTGTTATTTTCAGATTTTATGATGAGCAAAACTGAAAATACACTAAAATAACTAAAGTTTTTTATTTTGGTTATGGTTCCCAATTCATACGTATTATTCATTCAGAAAGTTTCCAGACATTCCTGCTTCTCTGAAATCCTATCTTCATTGAAGTCTCAAAGGAATACGTATTGGATTGGAAGGCAATAACCCATAACAATGTAAGATCATGAATCGAAGGTACGTTTCTGTAATTTAGATAAATTCCTCTCAATGATTTGACATGAACGATCTTGGTAGATTTTGGTTTAATTCATTCTTACAAATATATCTTAGCATCACTAGAGATAACTAGCACAAATTAATAAATTAGACATCACAAAAAAAAGTGTATATGAGAACTAAAATAGAAAAAGTAATATATATTTATGTAACATGTCTTATCCAATGGTAATTGTTTTACACTTAGACTCTATACCATAAAGAATAGAGAGTTCAATTCTCGGGTGATATTTCAGCTCTAGGAAGTGTTTGGCATTTCTCCTTGGAT
Organism: Artocarpus hirsutus; assembly: GCA_946598075.1. Classification (NCBI taxonomy): domain Eukaryota; kingdom Viridiplantae; phylum Streptophyta; class Magnoliopsida; order Rosales; family Moraceae; genus Artocarpus; species Artocarpus hirsutus. The sequence continues at coordinate 16,519 of CAMOHE010050682.1, read as the reverse complement.
ATTACGCATTTACATAAATTAACCTCTTATATATATATATAGCAGGGATATATATATATATATATATATATATATTACTAGAGAAATTTGTGTCCATTTTTTACTTATTTTATCCGGAAAAAATATATTTATACTCAACTGATCTTCTTTCTTCCGCATTATATATATAAAGTGATAAAAATACAACACGCAAAACTTAAAAAAAAGGTCAAATATCCCACCAAAAAAATTAATAATAACAAAAAAGAACGTGATTAAAAATTATTCTAGGTTTGGGCAAAAACGCTTCTCATGAGCGCCATCCCTGTGACTAGGAATCCTGAAGTGCCTCAACCTTCCTTCTTGTTCCCTCATGTAACCTTCACAAAGGAAAGCCTTTGAGAATTTATCCTCCACAACCCTATTAACATCATGTACAAATACATCGGTCTCTGATCCTTCTTCTCTATTCCTCGCCATCATCCCTGCCGTATATATAGCCGTCATTCTTCCCGGAGCCTCCTCATAGTACCCGGTTGGTGCATCAACCATGATCAAGTCCCATTTGACCTCATACAGTTCACTAGGTAACCCCTTTAGGGCTAGCTGGCACATAGAGTACCTGGGGTCCCCGATCGCGGTGCACTCCGGTCCCTTGCCCACGTCCATCAGCCCATCCGCCTCGTTGACCTTGCTATCGTACGTCACGTGGTGCGCCTCGAGCGTGGGGAACCGTCGCCTGATCTGCTCGATCCACGCCTCATCCTCCTCCAGGAACACTGTCCGCCCGCCATGGTTGAGGGCGGCCCACATGAGGCTGTCGTGCCCGAGCCCGTATACGAGGAAGTTGCAAGGGGACCGCTCCTCGAGCACCCTTGCGGTGACCGAGATCTCCTTTAGGGTTTGTTGAGGGGTGATTGTAGAGGTTGTGTAGTGGATTAGGGTTTGGGCTAAAGAGGGTGGGATCTTGGTGCATGTCGTTTGAGGGCAATTGTTGTCGTTTTCATATTCTGGTGTTGATTCCTTGATCGGTTCAAGGCTTTTTCTTGATAATTTACTGTCATTGTTGGTCTCCTTGGAATAATCTGCTGAGAAGTTTGTTCTTAACAAGAAGAGGATAATAAAAGCTAGCAAAACTCCAAGAAGGAGAAGCTTGAGGCTGAAATATTGATGGGTTTTTGTTGATCTCATGATCACGCACGATTTTCAGATATTTTCCTGGGAAAATCTCAAGAATGAAAATCTGGGTTTCGATCATTAGGATTTTGTTGAAGTCATAATATAGCTTTGGAAAATGCGTGTGAGAGAGAAATATGGAGATATAAGATGAGGACTATATATGCTTAAACATGAAGGAATATATATATATTAATGATCATTGGATGCTTGATGAAGACATAAGAGCTGCTAAGTTTTTGGATGAAGCAAAAGGTTGGTTGGTAGATCTGCAAAAGTTTGGTAGTGATGGAGCAGTTAATTTTTTTGATTTTATTTGGCTTATTCATTTTCTCATCTTTCATTTGGGTTTTAGTCTAAATGATTGTTTTTTGATTAATAGGTGGTAGCTTGATAGTTCTCACTTCTCAATGTACAGTCCTATAAATTGTATTGAGCATGATTTTAATTTTGTCTAATTAAACACTGCTTTTATTAAAAAAAAAATTTTGTTATAGTTTTTAACTCATGATTAAAAGAAAGAAAAAAACTTTTAGTGGTTTAATATTAGTCACTACTATGTGGTCTATGAAAATGATGAGGATGGCTATTTTAACTTTATAAATTCAGGGGAAAAAACAAAGGAAAAATTTTCCAAGGAAAAAGGGGAAAGAGACAGACAAGCATAACTTTGAGTTGGCCAAGGATGCGATTTGGGAAATTGTTTTAATCCTTGAATGCCTTTAAAGGAGGTAATTATTTGAGATTAGCAATGACAATAATTTGGTAATTACCAGAGTTTGAAGGAATAGTTTGATATTCACAATGGAGAATTTTTTTTGAAACCTAAAATTTAAATAGAAGAAGACATTACAAGAAAAACGATACTTAACGACATATTATTTACGACATATAGTTTTTAAATATCATTGAAAAGTACATACAACGACATCTTCAACAAACATATTGTTAATAATATTTGAAACAATAATTAACGACATCTATATAGATGCCGTATTAAAGGTCTCCTTTTAACTACAATAGTTTAGTGTCGTTAAATTATTGAACGACAAGTGAGAGATGTCGTCAAAGCCTTGAAGATTCCACGACACCCCTTATAAAAGACATCTTGACTAATATCGTCTATAAAAAGTGTCGTAGAATCTCTAAGGTTTTGACGATATCTCCTACTTGTCGTTAAATAATTTAACGACACTAAACTATTGTCGTTAAAATGAGACCTTTAATACGACATCTATATAGATGTCGTTAATTATTATTTCAAATGTCGTTAATGATATCTTTGTTAGAGACGTCGTTGTATGTACTTTTCAACGACATTCAAAAACTACATGTTGTAAATAATATGTCGTTAAATGTAGTTTTTCTTATAGTGAGAAGAAGACATGATCTTTAAAAAAAATCTAGCATCTATAAAGGGCCACTATATTTATGGTCAATTAACTAGTTATTCAGACAATTAATTAATAATGAAAAGTCTACGAAATAATATTTTTTTGTTATAGTGTCATTGTCGTTTCTTCAAGACATTTCAAAAAAAAAGCAAAAGAAAGCCAAAGCTTTAACTACAAGAAGATGAAACTGTCCGCTAATTTGAAGCTGCATGGTCAAGTTGTTGCGGTAAATCGTATTTGATTGATAACGTCAACATTTTTAAGCATATTGGATGTCTTTTTTTCTTTTTGAACAAAGTTTTCTTATTCAACCATCACAAATAATTCAATAATAAACAAGATTATTGATTTTAGCTGCAATATTTCTTACGTAAATATTTAGTTCTTTTAACAAGCCCTCCACCTTTAATGTTTGTTCGTTTCATTAATAAATAACGAATTTATTGTTACTATATATATCAATCTTTGTCCAAACCCTTATTTCATGCAATCCAATCAAATCTGCATCTTTTAGTTCTATCTAATATATTTTTACATATATGGCATTTGCAAAAGAAAATTGCACAAAATAGCTGATTTTATTAGTTTACAGGTAATTAATGTTGTATGTTTTAAAAAGGTGTAAATAATAGCATATTTAAAATGAACTTATTCAATTTCAAATCTATTATCCAAAAGCCACATTATTCTCTCTTTCTCTTCCTCATTTCTCCCTCTCTCTCTCTTCCCCCATTTCTCTCTCTCTTCCCTTTCTTCCTCCGTTCCTCTCCAGCAACATTACTCTTTCTATCTTCTTCGATTTTGCACCTCTAGCTTTGGCATCATACCTTGAGCTCCAGCATCAACAGATCGGTGACGATCATGTCTGTTGTCTTCAGTGTCGCTTGATCTGGAAATCACGACTCCGTCGCTAGATCTGGAGAAGATGTTGCATTCTAAATTTGCAAGAGTTGGAGAAGATGATGTAACTAAGCTGGAGAGGTTGATGAAGAAGATCGGGCCATGGAGCTCCATGACGTCAATGAAGAAGATCTTCCTCCTCCTTTGCTTCTCCGTTCAAGCTCAAGCTGTGGAGCTTCGTGCCATCTACAAGCTCTAGGGACGAGGCAGTGAATCGCTTAAAGGCTACGGCATTGGAAAGCACCGATGAAGACGTCGAGTCCAACAAAGTGGTGTTTGGTGGTAAGTAGTTGCAATGACAGAGTTGGAGGAGAAAAGAAAAACAAGAAAAAAAGAAATCTAAAAAAAATATAAAAGTATTTGTTTTGTTTTGGTCTGTGATTTTTTTTTATTTTGTTTTTTATTTGGTTTGAGTTGTTGCGACGGCCAACGGCTAGTGAGGGATATCAACGACGGCAAGAGTGTAGAGAACTTTTTTGTTGATGGATCTATGCTTTTTTGTTGGTTGGTTTGTTTTTTGTAATCTTTTTAGATGATGAGAATTTAGGAAAAAGGAAAATGAGTTTATTTTTATGAGTTTTGTAGATATTTTGTTTTTTTGTGATCAGGTTTTTTTGGTTATGTTTATGTGTTTTTAGTGGTAGTAGCAGCCGCCGGCCATGTCGTTTATATAGGTATTTATATGGTAATATAGTATTCCAAGGGAAATACTGTATTTTTCGGCCACCGTCGTTCTGGCTAAGTCATAGATAAATTTTTGTATTTACATGATAATAAAATATTTTTAGTGAAATACTATATTTCCTAATTTATGACGGTCCGATGAAATCACTGGTGAATTTTTGTATTCACATGATAATACTATATTTCAAGTGAAATACTATATTTTTGGGCCGTCGATGGTCTAGCGAAGTCACTAGTGAATTTTTATATTTATACAATAATACTGTATTTCAAGTGAAATGCTATATTTCCTGTCCGTCGACAGCTCGTTGAAGTCACTGGTAAATTTTTGTATTATATAGTAAATACGGTATTTCACAGTCGTCAATCGTATGACGAAGTCATCAGTAAATTTTTGTATTTATTCAGCAAATATGGCATTTTTAATAAATATTGTATTTATTGAACATCGACGGTCTAAAGCAGTCGCTAGTAAATTTTTATATTATACGGTAAATATGGTATTTCCTAGTAAATATTATATTTTTTAGCTGCCAGCGGTCCAAAAAGTCGTCAGTAAATTTTTGTATTACACGATAAATAGTACAATATTTTTTGATAAAAATTGTATTTCTTAACCGTCAGGAGGAGAGTGAAAGATATAGAAGATAAAGAGTTAGGGATATTTTATGGTTTTTGTTCTTAATTTCTTATAAGATATTACTTAATTTCTTATGATATATTATAAACTATATATTTTGAAAATATATAACATTATTTACTAAGTTTTAACCTAAATATACTATTTTGCTCCTTCTCTTTTTACAAAATTACCTCTTATTCAATCCATACTTCACATATTAACCGATCTAACCAGCAAATAAAGAGATTGAGTCAATTACTCAAATATATTATATTTACGGTCAAAAGATTAAATTCTTCGATGTCTTTTTCAAGAGATCTAGACAATAAAATTAAAATCAATCATAGAGTTATTGGTTATAAACTAATATAATAATTATCTATATCATTTCACGTAAACTAAAAAGGTCAAATTTCACATCTAAGTCAACATAAATCCAATACATAGCACGGATTGATTTGGTTGGTTTTTTTTTTTTTTTTTTTTGAGAAATTATAAGAAATTTCATATTTTTAAATTTTTTGTATGCAAATATCATAAATAATTTTAAATATTAGGAAATTTCATTTAATACCGCAAGTTATGCCAATTAAATACTGTGTAGACTAAAATGCTATTAATTTCAAATGTTACTTTTTTTTTTCTCTCTCCCCTCTCTTCAGACCAGGTTTATTTTATTTATTTATTTTTATTTTTTATTTTTTGCCCTCTCTCCTCCCACTCATTTCTTTCATCACATCTCTCCCTCTTCTTCATCAGTGCCGCCGCAAGAATGCCCAATGAACGGTTGCCGCTCTTCATCATCACGCTTCACTTGTGGCTCTTTGTCGTTTCGTCGTTTGTCATTCATCGCCAAGGACGAGATAGACCAAGGAGAGAGACGGGGAGCCAGATTCCCCATCGCTGCCATCATGTCGAACCAAATCCACTGGTCGTCATTGTTGCCATGGAGTTCGCTTGTCGCCGTCGATGTTGCGTCCGAGATCACCCGTCATCGTCGTGTCCGAGATCGCCCATCACCGTCCCATCGCAGAGGTCTGATTCGTCAAAGTTGCAAACTTATAAAGGTCTGAGTTGCTCTGTCACGAGGTCGTTGTCGATGGAGCTGTGGCGCTGGAGAAGACAGCAGAGGAGTGACCGAAAAAAGACTATTTGGCGGTGGTAGAACCACTCAGTTCTTACCACAAACTCAGTTATAAACAGCAAAAAGTATTTACATCCTACAGTATACTTTCACATATTACAATAAAAATGGTTCCTACTAGTGATTCTCTCTCTTTTATTTATAACTGCTAAAGAAAAAAAGGTTGAATCACAAAATTGGAAACTTTTGTACCATTTTTATTTAACTTGATATTTACTTTAATTCTTTTAAATGTTACATTTGCTATGAATTATTTAGTAAACGTCACATTTTCCTCAATTTTTTTCCCTTTCTTTCTTTTGGTCTATCTGCACCCGATTGGCACTTGATCGATTTTCAAAAAATGTCACCAATCCAATCCGCGATTAATTGGTTATCTACACTTTATAGGTTGGATTAGATCAGTTCGGTAAGGTTGAATTGGGTATTTCCAAGTGGATAATGGTTCCTTGGAATTCCAACTAAGTAGAAAATTATTACATGGAATGCCCACTAAGTAGATAATGGTTTTATGGCATGATTACACGGAATGCCGATCAAGTAGCCACTCCAAATTCTATACCAACTACAATGCTTAAATATATTACTAAACAACAAAACGTCACGGATTTACCCAAAAAAAGAGTCAAAAGATTTCTCTTTTCCGTTAAATTAAAGAGGATTATCTTATTTTATGAGAGGGGATTTAATGTGTTGGCCCTCGATGTGGATCATGTATTTAAATTAGCTAGACATATGTTTACATTTTCTTGAAGACAAAGAGCTCACTTTATTGTTAGGACACAGTTATATATTTGAATAACAAATTAGATTCAAGAAAATTGTGTGATTATATTATATACTATAGAGAAAATTGGGCAATGATCTATCTTTGACCACCTTTTTAAATAAATGATTGAACTTTTTAAAACATAAAAAAATGGCTAAATTTTTTTAAAATTAAGGAATTAATCTTTTTTTTTAACAATATTACAACATTGACAAAACACAAATACATTATTAATATACATCATTGATTAACATTAATACATTGACTATTAACTACATTTTATCGCAAATAAATTGGTTTATTATTAATCTACTAATGATTTATTATTGAGAACCCTGTAAATTCTTGAGTGAAACACCAAGTTAATTAAGAATAAACTATGGATCAGTACATCGTTGATATATTTTAGAATATCATTGATGTTTAAAAACAACCATTTTCTTAATTTTTAAAAACTTTGACTATTTACTTAAAAAAAAAAAAAAGCTTAAAAAGAAGTCATTTACCCTCAAATCCCTCAATAGCTTGGTCGAAGCGTATGTTCTGCACATTATGGTGGTCTTTAGTAGCCTTATAGCTTATAGCTTACAAAAATTATAGGATAAAATAACTCCATTTGTCTCTATCCTAATTTTCGTTCTAGGCATTTAGGTCCTTAAACATTTTCTTGTCTTCTTTTTTGGAACCATTACTCTTTCTTTTGTTCTTTCTTTCGTGATGGAAATTACGACAACATTACTTAAACCCCGTTTCGAAACATAGGTTTGAACCAAACAATTTTGGCTCAAACCAATTTGCTAATATTTTCTCCATAAAATTTAAATTGCTACATTGTTTTCAAACTTTTAGCCTATGTTCCTAAACGGGCTCTTACTTCAATGATGTACATATGTTTCTCCCTAAATTGATCTCATACAACAATTAGGGGTAACAATTCGTATCGGCGGGCCAAGTTGAGGGTCAAATTTTTACATAAACTATTTCAACACTAACTCGACTCGTGACACAAACGGGTTGAGAAATCTTAACACTAACACGATATGTTCTAACACGGATCGACAAAAACGTGACTCATACTAACATATTCCTTATGCAACCTATAACACCAATGATCTGCAACCCACTAATGGCCTGTAACCCGTCAATGATCTGTAGTAACTCCCACTAACCCCTAACGTTTTTTAGCCTTGAGTTTACACTAATATAACTTAAAAACAAACATAAAACAAATTTCTTAAAAAAAATAAAATGAATTCCATATTACAACAACAAAAAATTACCCTAAAATTAACAAAAAAAAAACATTCAACAAAATAACATGTCCAATACCAACAAAATAAAAAAGTCTCAAGTGATCAGGCTAAAATCATCTTCTTATTGTTCAAGAGATAAAATCAATTTTAGTTTAAAGCATGATTTGAGATTAAGTGAGTTTGGATGTTTTGTTTTATAGGTATATTTGAAAATAGGGGAAAATATTTTAAAAATACTTAAATAATTAATCACGGGTCATACGGGTTATTTTAGTAGCATGCGTGTTGACCCAAACACGACCATTTTTTGGATAAGTCTGTTTTGGATTGACACTAAAATGTCTCTATCCTAACACGTAAAAAAGCAATTCGGGTTTGTGCCTATTTCTATGTCATAACTTATATTACCGGCCCTAAAAATAATTCACAAAGTAAGATTCTAATACTTATATGAGATATTTGTTTTTGATGGACTTTTTTTACACTAGGTCAAATCCTTTGTTTGATTGAAAAGAGAGGAGAAGTGGAGGGATGTAGTCTTCCCCTCGACCACCAAATTGGATCCTTCTATTAGTAGAAAGTTTTAAGCAATTCCTCACTTTAAGTACTTTAAGTTTTTAAAAGGACTATTTTACAATTGACATAAATTATTAATAAACAAGTGTACTATATAGTAATTTCGCAATAACTATTATCCATCATTTCAACTCTTCCTCTATCTAACTAAACAATATAAATGATTACTACAATCCTCTCAGCCTTTCCTATTTTCTATCCTTCTAACTCTCTCTATCCTCCATCCTTTCCATCCATCCAACGAATCTATCTTATTACTATGAGATTTTCACCATATAGTTTTGGTGTTTGGGCAAGAAAATATCCAAAAAAACCTTTGAAGACATTTGTGGGAAGATTCTTATTTATGGTGTGATCTATTGACTTTCCTTAGAGTATTTGGTTTAAATGATTTAAGATAATCGCTCCTGGTGAACTTTCACAAGCAGTATTTGAACATAATTAGTATGTTATTACAATCAGTGTCAGTATGTCAGGGCAATATTAACAAAATTCTAGTGTGTCAATTGAATTAACAAAATTCTAGGAAATTTAGAACTATTATTGCATTTTTCTTTGCATTTGATTATTTTTGCCATTGTAAATTTTAGTTCTCATTCAATGCCATCTACTAAAATAATGTTAAATCATATGAACCTCTGAATATCTACAATTATTAGCACCAAAGTTTTGCGTGCCAAAATATGATAGTCACCTGCGGTAGTCCATTAGGCAACTCTGGCGCTAGTGATAGTCTAAAGGGTTACCATCAGCAACCTGCTGTCCTCCTCTAACTACTGGAACCGAAGGCAGTCTACCAATGTTTACCTATAGTGGCTTGTCAAACATCAACCCATGTTACCCTTATTATCTTGCCACTTCAGTTTTACCAACAATATCATGTTGTGATGTGGTTTCAAGCGCACTCAAACGATAATTGTATACCTGACTTACGATAAAGTGTAGTTTGAATAGTTCGCTCTTAAGTTTTGAAAAAGAAAAAAAAAAAGCCAAAATCATGTCATGGTAACTATAGTAATTTATCGAGATATACATTTTTAATGTAAACTTAACAAGATATCTCATTAAATATAAAAAAACATAGGGCTTTTTTTGGCCCTATCACACGCTAAACTTACCACATAGTTGTAAATTGTAAATTGTCCTTTTGAACTTTTGGTTTTAATAATTTACCCTATGAATTTCAAATTTATAACAAACCACTCCCCGTTGATATTGGCGTTAATTTTTGACAGAAATTAGCACGTGGCTTATGTTTGGTTATTAATTAATAACATGAATTATATCTATTTTAACCTAATCTTATTGAGGTTAGAATTTTTAATCAAGTTTTATCACAATATAAAATTATGAATTAACTTTGTTTAAAATATAAATCCAGATAACATTGATAGAAAAGGCATTTTATACTTGACGACACATATTAATATTACATGTCAATTTTCGTTTTAAAAAAAAAGAACATTGTTATTGGTTGTATCGCCTAAAATGTTTCTTTAAACGTGGACATTTGTAGTAAAAAAAAAGTTGTCGTATCCACATAGAGGTGGGAATTTAAAAGATTAATAATTTAATGGTTGAGAAGACAATGGTGATTTTAACAGGATTTTAAAGAAAAAATATTTTTATAAATTTTAAATAAGATTTTAAAATGTAAAATAAAATTGGTGAAGCTTCGAGAATTCCTTGTATATTTGGCAACTGATATGGAATTTTAACTCTAAATAATTATCTAAAGCACTTTAATTAATTTTATAAGTTAACATTGTAACGCCCCTAATATTTAAATCAATTAAACAATGCCCATGGGTCTTTAAACAAAAATTAAAATAAAAAAATATTTAAAATACAAACCACAATCTTTAGTATAGCACCAAATATTTAAAATACAGTTATCATCACCATAGTATAATTCCCAAGTAACTTAACATAGCCATCATAAAAATAGTACATATCTTACATGTTCTAGATGAGTTACAAATAAACAAAATCTTCTAACACGAAAACAGCAGTGTTGTTGCCAATTCCTCGCCAGATAAGTTGCACTGAGTTTCACTTGAGAGATGTAAATATGATAGGAATGAGTATCGACATGCCCAGTAGGAAAAAACCATCACTCACCTTAAGGTTTTATTCATTACCATATTAAAACTGCATAGTTAGTTAATTTACATTATATTCTAGATTATAAGGTTTATGATGATCATATTCTGTGGATACTATAGTTAATTATTACCAAGTTTTACACTTATACATGTATACAAATATTACAATTCATTTTTATTCCCAGGTATTCATACTAAATAAAGGATCACTCAACTCATCGAAACCTAAATGGGTGAGCTTGACCACCCTCCAAACATTCCAAGGGTGTTTCGGTGAGGGGACATCAAGTCCCGAGTCCTCACCAAGTCGATTCTTGTGCAGTGCGTTTTGGGACTTTGGACCTAAGGAAGCATCATCATCTCTCCCCTATTTTACCTTTTAGGGTATTCATGCCTAAGGACGAAACCATCGCCCTCTTCACGTCTCACCATTTCTCTATAATCAACATTTGTTTATAAAGTTAGTTTTTCTAACCATGCTTTTCAATTTACAACATATGTCAAATCATTATGTTTCTCGTTGTACAATACAAGACGAGTTTCACATTATCAGGTTATAGTTATAACCATATATATTCAAAAATTATCATATATATACCTTGCAACATGAAACAACCAAATTTTAATTTACCAAAACCTCATAAAAGATGAGTAATAGAATTCCTACCTTCCAAGCTTACCAACAATCCTTTAATCTCGGGATTAATTAACGTTAGCTCCACACACCCTTGATCCTAAAGCGTGCATAAGGACAATTAAAACTAAAGCACAACATATAATCACATCCATAAATGAATTATGTGTAAATCTATCTCACTAATGTGCGATTAAGTTTTTATGCAATTTCTTTTTAAATACCAAAGTAAACAATTTTTATCTTACACACAATATAAAATACATATAAGTAATCTATATATTTTAGTCTTTAATAAGATTCATAAATCACTTAGGATAGTGTTGAAAAGGTTGCAAGACATTAAGGGATTAGAAGGTGAGCAAAGTTGTATTTTTGGTTCAGGTTAGTAGCTGGTATACCATGGCAAACTGGCTGTATACTTTTGCAAAAAGTGGGGTTTACTATCTATAATTAGCACATGGGTTAACAGATGGTTTACTTAAGGTAGATGGGTGGTATACTCTCACTGGTAGGTTTACTAGTTTCCAATTCAAAAATTAAAAAATTCATAGAAAATAAAATACAACTCTGTTTTAGGCTCATGATAGCTCATTAGAAAGCTTAGGATGTCTACTTTTATAATATGGAAACCAATTTACAAAATTCATTTTTATCTAATCCTAGAATTTCAAGAAAGAGCCACTGCCCATAAAGGTATTACAAAGTTTATGGAATGTCGAGTTTTTATTTAAACCAAAGCATATTATTCTTGTTTAGAATCTCAAAACCATTCCAAAATATGCAGCATGCATTATATAATCACAATAAACATATTCTCATGATTATTCTACCAAAATCATTATCAAACCATATCTCTAGCCTTTCTTGCAAATAATGAGGAAAACATGCTTAAGTTTGCTCTTCAAGCTTAAAATCTTAAAACACCAATCTTAAAGTTATGGAAACTGGTTTTAAACATTCTTAGCATGTTTGTAATATTGTTATCAAACCAAAATAAAGGTTGGTTGTCGGTTTCAACTTAAGACTCAAGTTTTTGTTCATAAATGCTTAATTATGTATGTTAACATAACTAGAAATTTGCATGAATTTGGAACACGAAAATTATGCATTAAACATGGAAAAAACACATACTAAAAACCAAGTTTGAATAAAAGAAAACCCACCTCAAAACTCATTTGAAAAGCACCAAAGTTTGATTTAAAAGCAAGCTTGAATTGACTCTAAAATGGCTTCAAATATGTAACGCCCCCCTTCCAGACGTCACAGATGTCGTTACATTCATTCTTTAAAACATTATTTGTAGCAAACTATTGTAAATAATAACATACATTTGAAATCATAGTGTGGAAAAGCATTCCCAGGATCTTTGCATACATTTTTTTTTTTTTTTAGAAATACAATTTATAAGAAATTATAATCTTTCTTAATTAAAACAATTTGCTTTTCCCATAGACTTTGTATAATTAGTTTGCTAATATTATTTAAAATTAAATGGCCTTTGAAAAACAAAAGATAACATTTCTTTGAACATGTCTCGGCCGGCAGGGCGAACATTTAACTTCGGCAGGCCGAATTCAACCGGCAGGCCGAAGGTCACCCATCGGCAGGCCGTCCGAAGCCTTGCAAAATGGGGTTTTCAAAATCCACAATATCGGCAGGCCGATTGGAAAAACTTCGGCAGTCCGACCAGTATGGTCGGCAGGCCGATCTTAAAATTTCTTTTTTTTAAAACAAGTTTTAAAACTTCAATTGCGGAAGAAAATTTAATAAAAATACATTAAACAAACATTCACAAAATTTATAAAATTATACTTAAATTATAAAACATATCCTTAAAGTTA
>CAMOHE010050681.1:0-36870 GCA_946598075.1 Artocarpus hirsutus | reverse complement strand
AAATGTACAACGCTATTTTAAAATCATCAAATAATAATATAGATAATACATATATATAGGTTTTCATAAAAAGGTTTCCATCAAATAGAATAATGAGGTAAAAATAACATCATCTTTCATCGTTTTTCATCAATTTCCTCATTATTAGAAATCCTCATCATAAAACATCTTCATAAAATATCATCAACATCAATCTTTTTAATTTTAAACAATCATATTGCAGGTGAGAGATGTACTTACTTGATCTCTGGACTTACTCAACCTTTAACGGCAGGTGACACAATGATTCGGGTCTTCGGTGCGCTTGCTTCTTTGAAGAGTTCATGCCAAACATGCATATTAACCATAAGTCACTAATAATACTATTAACAACATATAAGCATCTCATACTAACATTAAACATCACCTCATCATATAATAACATCAAGAAGCACAAAATCACAATTTATAAACCTAGGGTATAATTCCCAAAAGTAGGCAGAATAACCTTTATTCACTTAAAAATTCATAATAATTTCATCTTAACTCAAAATCAGTTAAATCCAGTGGCATTAGAAACTAGACTCAAAAATGAAGAATTTTTTATATTATACGCATATTTTGACAATAATTTTCATGAAGAAAAAGCCCTCGAAAGTCAGTCTAAATTTCGGGTCCGTGTATAGTGCACAGCTTTTAGGGTCAACTTCAAAAAATCATAACTATTTAAAAAAAACTCTGATTCAAGCGATTCAAAATCCAAACAAAAGCTTAGGATGTCTAATATTTGGGAAAAATATAATAAAAATATAAACAGAGCAATACAGAATAGAAAATTGTTGAAACACAACGGCTGTCGGGTGGTTGTTTGAACAGTAGGCATAAGGCATAAAAAAAATTTCAATACCAATCCATAACCTAATAAAGCCTCAATTAAAATTGTAAACACATAATTAACATGGTGCTAATTGATAATAAAATACACCCATAAAGATCTACATAGCAAAAATATAAAAATATATGATATCTCTAATCTAGGGTTTCATGGGAGATTAGTCAAAACAACCAAATCATCAACTCTTTTCAATCACTAATTAACATGAAACACATAGAATCCATATAATGATCATAAAAATTCTAATACTAACATAAGAAACCAAAACATCAAACAAATATGCTAAATAATTGATACACTTACCAAGATAAATGAAATTAAGGAGACTAGAAATCTTGATAAAGCCAAAGAAAACAAAGCATAAAGCCAATTAATGAGAAAAGAATGAATTGTGAGTCTAAGGTTACTAATAGGAGGTCTTTATATAGCTTTTATGTGGAGACTAAAACCCTAATCTTACTCTAATTCAGTTTCTTTTTTTTTTTTTCCTTTTCTTTTCCCACGCTTATTCTCTCTTCTTTTTTTTTCCTATTTACGGCAAAGCTTTTGCCGAAGGCCCAAATAGGCCCAAAGTACCTATATGGCCGTGCAAGATTAACACTCAAAATAATACATGCAATTTAAGTTATATGTTATCATATATATTTAATAAAAACAAATCAATTATAAATTTCTTCCTATTATACTCTATTCAATTCAAAACAAAACAAAATACATCATCACATCATTAATTCATAAATAACCATAATTCTTATATAATTGGCATGAACCTTTCCTAGCACATCGAACCCTTCGTCGGTGTCACCTGTAATATCACTAAATAATATATTAGTAAAAATATCACTGTTGTCAATTCTAACGTGAAACCTTTCTATTTCCCATTAAATAGAAAAACGGGGTGTTACATGTACTTTCATATTATTGTTTGCTGCAGATAACTATAGCAAACTTGATTCAATATATTCCTGCTTGTGAATTGTGATTAAATTAGCACTATTTGATGTTTAATTTAATAATGGGCGTCAAATGGAGAATGGTACCACATGCCACTTTGAAAATGATATTGAAAGGCTAAACTTGATACAAAAGAATTGGTTTATCCTAATATGTATTTTATTTCATATTCAGGTATGGATATTGGGGCTAGCAGCCAAATCAGTTTACAAAGTGGCAAAAAAAATTCTAGACGGACATGGAGTAAATTTGAAGAGGATGCGTTATTGACTGTACTTGAGGATGTAGTCGTCAAATGTGGTAATCGTTGTGATAATTTCAAATCGGGAACATTGAAAGAGATAGAGGTTGAAAGCTAATCCACACATTGAGAATAAGATACGAATGTTGAAAAAGCAATATGGAATAGTATATGACATGTTGAACAGAAGTGGGTTTGGATGGAATGATATAAAAAATTGTGTGGAATGTGAAAACGACCAAGTGTGGTTGAATTATGTTCAGGTTGGTTGGTTCTTTGCCTTATACTTTTTATATTCAAATCACTAGTATTTTTTAATGTGAATTAATTACTATATATTGAACTATCATGTAGAATAACAAGGATGCAGACGGCTGGAGGAACAAGAGTTTTTCAATTTATGAAAGATTGGCTAATATCTTTGGAAAAGATAGAGCAATTGGTCGGGGAGTGGAAACACCAGCAGATATGGTTGATCATATGGATCAAGAAGTTGATGATGCTACAGAAAATGATGATACAAGGTCAGTGAATCAAACACCATCTAGATCGTCTAATCGGAGGAAAAGATCACGCTTAGATGACGGAATGTTGGAAATTGCATCCTCATTCAAGAAAATGTTTGAACAATCATTTGAGCAAATGAGACTAATGAGTGAGTGACTTGTTCAAGAAAATGGAGATGGAAAGGACATTGCTTTGGAGTTGAAAAACATGAGACTCTCAAATAAGGATCAACTCGATGTCTTGACATACATTTTAGAGAAACCACAATATGTGGCAACATTTATGTCAATTAATGCATCATTGCGTTGGACATTTGTGAGGAGAATCATGAGGGAGATACGACATCCTTGATAGAGTGGTTTAGTTTTGTGAAACTAACCTACTTTTTAGAACATTCGGTTAATGACTTAAACATTTAACATGCAACAATATTTTGTTTTTGCACCTTGTTAGGAATCTATACTATTTAGTATTTGATTTGTGTTTGAGACTTATTTTCAATTATGGTATTCTATTTTAATTTTCGTTTTGTCCAAATGAATGCAAATTTTAAGTGTTATTTTCTTTTTAATAGATGCAGCACCATCTTGTACTAATATTATTACCAATCCGATCCTAACACCAGTCCTGACCCCGACCTCGATCGCGAATCTCAACTCCGATCCTAGTCTCAAATCCCGACCTTGAACCTGAACCTGAAATTCGACCCCAAAACCACGACCTAAATTTACTATATTTAAAGTTAAATGCTAATACAATACAATACAATACGGTGGTAAACAAACAATGTATAATGTAATATAACATGTTAATACGGTGCAAAACCAAACAATGTATTGTATAACACTAATACAATGTAATGCAATACAATACAATACAATACAATACGGCGTGCCAAACGAGACCTTAGGGGGGAAAAAATCCTAATACATGCTATAGCAAATGAAGAGAAGTTTCTCTCCCATTTTGCTGAGTTTTGGACACAAATATCTATTTTCAGTGGAACAGAATTCTCCTCCTTTCACTTTCACTGTAATGTCCCGTTTAAAATTTCAATTAGTGTGTAGATATGGTTAATTAGTGTGCCAATCAAGTTTAAATTTTAATTTAATTTGTTATCATTAGTATGAATATATATATTATTTTTAGATTTTACCTCCTTATTTAATTTCCCATAAACCAGATTTGTTTCATTAATCCCTCTTAAAACACCAATTTTTGCAAAACTACAAAACAACCCCTCTAAACACTCTCTCAGATTTTCACACGTACACTCAGATACACACAACTTGATCTCCCCACAAAACAAGTGCAGCCCATGATTTTCTGCCTTGAAACTGCCTCACTTTCTCAAACTATATAATCAAAGAATCACTCAAAACTCCCATGTCACCTTGCCCATTCTCTCCCACGTTTCCCTTCTCACTCATACTCTCATTGTCTGCTCTAAAACTCAGAACCAAAGACTCTTCTGTTTTGCAAACAAGAGCAGAAGCAAACACCATCAACTCAACCTCCAATTTAGCCATAATCTTGAGGTTAAAATCTTGTGAACAGATTTAATCTTTCATTTACAAATTTTATAAGCAAAAAGTTTGTTCAAATTTGTATTCTTGAACCTGAGTTTTCATCAGAAGTCAGACATGTTTTTTGTTTAGTTGTTCCTATAGTGTATGTGTATAAAATCTGAAATTTATGGTCATAAACAAAGGGTAAATTATTGCTTTGATTCAACACTAAGATTAGAAACATGTTTTCGCTGATTGAACTCAGATTCCTTGGTTGCATGTTCGAGTTCTTTATGATTTAGAGTATAAAAATCAGATTTAGTTCATGTAAAGTATTGTAAAAATCTATGTTTGACAATTTTAGATATGTTTTATGCATGAAAAATAAAGAAAAATGATCACTGATGTTTTTTAGCATGTTTTTCTAAGTGTTTTGGACAAATTTTATGCATTAAAACTTGATTTGAAGTGGAAAAATTAAGTTAGAGTCAAATTTACCCACGAAGGGATGAATTAGGCGTTGCCTAATTTTGATGGGAGCCGTCTTGTAGTAGGGTCGACCGCATGGTGGCAATTATGAGTTGCCACCTCCCTCCGAGCCCCTTGGGCCTCCCGACATACACCAGTTCAGTTTCTTGACGTTTTGAGGTATAAAAAATGTTGCTAAAACTTCTATTTTCATGTTTTAAAATCTTAGAAAAATTATTTGTATTCCATAATCATATATTTACAAAAAGACACATTAATTATCCATTTATACATAGGAGAAACTTTAAAACTTGATTGTATTCTTATTTGTTCTTAGTTGACTTTACTAGAGGACTCCTAATTTCCAAGTAGCGCTAGGAGCTAACGTTGCGTTGGGTGGAACTTGTAAAAATTGAGAGTATCCATAGATTGTATTGACTAAGAGGTAGGATATTTTATATCCCTTCATTAGTAGCCCACTCTATAAATGATTTTGGTTAATCATTCAATTCTTAAATGATTTTTAAGAATGATTTTTGTTTTGATTTTGAAATTATTTTTATGCATTTAAAGAATTGTATTTTGATATCCTTTTCAATTCTTAAAACCGTACGATGGTGTTTTATCAAATTTCATATAAGTAAGTATTTATTGGTTTTATTAACATCTTGAGATTCTGTTTCAGTAAGTATAATTTATGAATAATTCTTTTGTTTATATCTGCAAGTTTTGAATAATATGATTTCAATCAATTATCATACTGAGTGTTTTGCTCACGTTTTATTGTTCTCCTAGGTTTTGCAAAACCAGTCGAGTTTAGACTGAGTTTGATGATTATAAAGTATGAGCAAAAATAGTATTTTTCTTTAAAACTGTTATACGTTATATGTATTGTACGACTTATTTCGATATCGATATTAGTCTCATACTATTATTTTTTAATGATGATGTCAATCTTATCATATTATTTGTAATTTAATTATATAACTTTTTTTGTGGCTAGAATTTCACGTAATGGTGATTAATATTGTCAATGTGACTATAGCTGAGCCTCTATTTATTTTTATTTAGTTGTTTTATTTATTTTCGTTTATTTATTTCCGTCGTGACGTTTCACTCTCTGGTGAAGCCTTGTACACAGGCCACCTCACAATTTTTATTTTCTTTAATAGAAACTTCTTGATAGGATGAATTAAAAGGGAAAAGAAATCAAAAGTAGAAAAAAAATTACGAAAAATGTTTTGCAATTCTACAAGATCTCACCTCCCACGATAGGTCCCACCTAGTATAATGGAACAGGCCGTAAGGTGGAGTTGAATACTATTACTTAAAATAATTTGTGCCATTTTAGGTCTTTCTTTCTTTCTTTATCTCTCTCTCTCTCTGTCTCTCCTTTTTTTTTTTTTTTTTTAAAGATAAGTTCCTGTTAAGTTTGGAATCCTGACCGTACACCTTCTCACACACACATGTTGCTCTGGCTCTTTAATCTTCAACCCATCTGCTGCTGCACCATAAAAAATTTTCAGTTCACTCTGTCGCAGAAATTTCCAATAATTAGTTAAAGGGATTATATTTTCATCGAGATTCTATCATATATACTTCAAGTATGATATAATTTCAAAAAATGCTATAAATAGTAACTCTAATCTCAAACTTATATATACCAACTCATAAATTGTCATATTAATATTATTAGTAGATGCTTAAAAGATTTCTACGTTAATATGTAGCATCCAATAATAAATTAATAACATCTTAAGAGTTAGTAAAAAACTAAGATTCAAATTAATGTCATTAATATTATTCATAATTTTATTATAATTTCTAGTTTTTTTATTAATATTATTCATAATTTTATTATAATTTCTAGTTTTTTTATTCTCTTATTCCGACAGAAAAAACCTCGTCTTTTTCAATCCATAAGAAAAGTATAATATTTTTTTAATTGGTAGAAATTCTAAGTATGAAAAAACAAATTCCATTAATTTTTAATTTTTATTTTGAATAAAAACATGATCGGGTGCTTCCCCCCACCGTAAAAAGGCCCCTCTGTTATGTTATATATAAAATATAAATAAGTATAACGTCCAATATTTCACATATGAAGAAAGCCTCCCCCGTCTTCCGTTGAAGTCCTCATGTTGAATGTCTTATTACTTTTCTTGAAAATAAAATAACAATAAAAAAAAAGAAAAAAAAAATCTCTTTTTTCCCTGTCTGTCCCTCCGTCTTTGTCTCTCCCATCTTCCTTGTCAGACAATCAATCTCCATTGGCCAATCTCCTTTCATTTTTGCTCTTCCCTCTCTATATATTTTTCCCACAAGCCCAAAACCCTTGTTATAACTGAAAACCCCTGTTTCTCACATTCAAGCGAAGAGGAACCAAAAAAAAAAAAAAAAAACCCTCAAATGTCCCGCTCTTCCTCCCCCTTCCCCTCTTGCTTCTTCCCCTCAGCCACCTCCGACCACCACGGCGCGACTCACGCACCGCCGCCGCCGCCTCCTCCTCCTCCTCCAGTCTCCGGCAACCCGAACCTCACGACCTGCCTCTACCACACCGACGCTGCTCTCTTCTCCCTCACCTGGTGTCGCTCCTTCCTGGGCCGCTCTCTTCACCTCTCTCTCCTCCCCCACGCCTTCAACTCTCCGCCGCCACTTTCTCTCTCTTCTTCCCCTTCCTTCCACCTCCAGATCAAGCCCTTCGTCTTCTGGAAGAAGCACGGCTCCAAGAAGCTCTGTCCCAACGTCCACGTCTTCTGGGACCTCTCCCGAGCGAAGTTCGGGTCGGGGCCCGAACCGCAATCCGGATTCTTTGTCGCCGTCGTCGTGGACGGCGAATTGAGCCTCCTCGTCGGCGATTTGGCCAAGGAGGCCCGCGCGAAGACCAAGACCCAGCCGTCGGGAAAGAACCACGACCAGGCTCTGGTCCTGAAGAGAGAGCACGTCATCGCGAAGAGGATTTTCACGACGAGGGCTAGATTCGGAGGGAAGACGAGGGAGATCCAAATCAATTGCGGCCACGACGACCGTTCCAAGCTCGTCTTCAGTGTTGACGACGAGAAGGTTCTGCAGATTAAGCGGTTGAAATGGAAGTTCAGGGGAAACGAGAGGGTCGAAGTTGACGGAGTCAATGTGCAGATCTCGTGGGACGTCTACAACTGGCTTTTCGACGGCCAAAACGACGACGCTCACGCGGTTTTCATGTTCAGATTCGAAGAGGAAGACGAACAAGAAGAAGAAAATCGTCACGAGTTTGAGAGCTGCGGCAAGAACGAGATGACGGTGCCGCTGTGGGCCCAGCAGCAGATTTGGAGCTTGGGGATGAGCGGGATCGAGTGGAGGAAGATGGGGAAGAGCTTTTCGTCGTCATCGGTGTCCATGTCGTCGGCGGGTTCGTCCGGCGGGAGCTCTTCGGTCATGGAGTGGGCCAGCATGGAAGAGAGCGAGCTTAGTGCTGGCCCTTCTGTTTTTTCATTGATGGTTTATGCTTGGAGAAGATGATGATGATGATGATGATGAGCTATTTTGGTAATTTAATTCAAATACATATATATATATATATATATTTCCTTTTTTTTTTGGTTTATTATGACTAACCCATTTGTTCATGAACATAAAACTCAACAAATCAATTTAGTAGAAGAAAAAATGTGGAGATTCGTTCTTTATTTTCATAGTTAGATAGAGTATCTAACAAAAAAATTTATTAGCCTATAGAGGAAAAGAGAATCAAGTCTTGGGAGCTATTGTAGCATCTTTGTTGTCAGTTTTTTTTGTATTATTAAACATATCGATGAGAGTGGAAGCTTTTTTTTTTTTTTTTTTTGGAGATTAGCAATTTTTTTATCCCTATTGATTTTTGTGTTATTTACATGTCACCACTTTGATTTTTATTCAAAATTACTTTTAATAGAAGTTTCTGTTTACTGAGCTTTTTTGCTGTAAGAATTTGATTCGACAACTAGCTTGCATTTTTTCAAGTTCCCGACATAGAACGAGAAGCATGTGAGGGGGGTCTTATATCATTTCAATTTTTTTCCCTCTCTGGGGGGTGTAAAATTTACATAATATGGACTTTTGGTGCAGATTTGTTCAACCAATTTCAACCAAATTTGATGCTGCATGTCTCTGGGATCGATTAAAAAGGGAAAAAATGTGAAAAAAAAGAAATGTTTTTTTAGTAGTTAAGTGAAGCTAGGAGGAAGATAAGAGAAGTCTTTTTTTCATTTTCGTAAGATTAAAACTATATTATTTACAAAGCTGTGAGCCCTAGTGTAGTAAAATTTTATTATTTTGTTAATAATAGGATTGTAATTCATAAGAGTTACAATGGAATTGGGGAATGGCTGATCAAAAAGGGCAACGAAGCAGGTGGGAAATGACCAAAAACGAGTGTCGGGAAAGGAAAGGAAAGAGAAGGAAAGGTCGCAAGTCTTAACCTATAATGTAAGGTTGATTGCTGGACAATAGACTTCCTGTGTGATGCTTTTTAAGGTGTTTGGGGTAGATACAACCGTTGCTCAGAATTGTTTTTATTATAACATGTGAGAGTTTTATATTATAGCAATATTTTTTCATCACAAAAAATGTGCTCCGTTACTAATGTAATTTTAAATGTTAATCATCGATTTTGAACTTTCTTTTAGAAAAAATATATTTCGAAAAGGCAAATACCAGACCATGCACAATAGCCCCTATTAAAAATAAGACAACATCGACAGATAACTGATTTCATTAGCAAACTCAAACAAAGTTCAAGAAAAAGTGGTCTGTATTGGGTTTTATATACGGAAATTGCTCAAAAAGTACATAAAAGATTGAGCACATGGCTCTTTAACATTTTTTTGCAATTATTACGAAAACTGATCAATCGATATCCAGAATCTATAACACCAAAACCACATAAAAACCGCAAAAGAAAAAGGAAAAAGATCTTGCGGACGAAAAAGACAACCAAAAACTTGATTAACGCAAGATAATAACACAAAGTAATGGCGATAAATCCACCACTGTTACAAATGTAAAATAAAAAAGATTTCACTTGAACATCTAAACATTAAGGAAAGCAAGGCGCCTCTAGTGAAGTAAAACGACAAAAAGGCGAGTGGTTTGCAAACACGCGCAGGCTGCAACGGCAAAGGCCGATTCATGCAGCTTAAGACGACTCTACTCCTCTCGTAGACCATGAACTTCAAGTAATAGGTCGGGACGAAAACCAACGTGCATGAAAAATACTCACGACCAACAACCATGTCTCTAATTATAAATTTTAAGCTTTGAAAAGTGAAATTTTTAAAGTTTAAATAGTTAAAAAATGATAATATTTATAATCAATGCATGAGAGAAAAAGTTAATGCTTTAGAATGAATAAGCAATCAAGAATCAAAATTTGATATCAAGTATATATAAGGATGTTTATCTTTTTATATCATTTATTTTGGGTTTATTTAAAAACTATACTTTTTGCTTTTAATCTCATTGAATATATACCTTCAAATTAGATTTAATACACAAATATATACATTGCCTCAATCAATAGTTAATTTTGACCTTTAAAATGTCTAAATTATCCTTTAGTAAAAGATTAAAAAATTAAAATTTTCAAAAAAAAAGAAGAAAACAAAAACAAAAACACACAAAACATCATTTTTGAAGGCATTCTATAATTTTTGAGGTCAAATACTATAGTATAAAGTATTTTTAATTTTTCAATTTAAGGGTATTTTGAGCAATTTATTGTGTCAAAATTAAAGATTGATTGAGAAATAGTATAAATTTATGTATTAAATCTAATATAAAAATATAAATTTGGTGAGATAAAAAACCGAAAATGTAGTGCTTGAATAAACCTAAAATACAGGGTATACAAAGGTAAATAACCCTATCATATAACAAATTTGATATTAAGCATAGTATTGCATCATAAATTGATTTCTTTTCTACATTCTAAATATTAAAACTTGACATTGAGATGCTCTTAGTCTACCCCTTTTTCCTCAATTATTATTCCCTTTTGTTGCCAAGACCTTAGGTTTTCTTTCAATAATTAATTATCATGAAATGCTTAGTTTTTTCCTTAAAAGAAAAAAAAAAAAAAAGAATTTGCAGTAGAACAAACAAAATGCTTCATGGAACTGCTCAATCTTATATTCGGATATCTTAGCATTTCCCTCTTCTTGATGATGAATACTTAGGGTATAGGATGAGTTTGAACTAGCTGAAGTCTTTTTTTTTTAACGAAATTTAAAATGAGAGCTAATTTCTTCTAAATTGTATTACTTGACACGAGAATGGTCTCTCTCTCTCTCTCTCTCTCTCTCTCTCTCTCTCCCTCCCCCCCTGTTGAAAGGACACGGTCCCTCTTCACTCAGACATACGTGACAAAAAGAAATCACCAAGGACTGGGACAAAAAGAAAAAGTTATAGAGGGGTGAATCTTTGATATGAATTACCTTCATTTT
The DNA here is from genome assembly GCA_946598075.1 of Artocarpus hirsutus. Classification (NCBI taxonomy): domain Eukaryota; kingdom Viridiplantae; phylum Streptophyta; class Magnoliopsida; order Rosales; family Moraceae; genus Artocarpus; species Artocarpus hirsutus. The sequence continues at coordinate 25,857 of CAMOHE010050681.1, read as the reverse complement.
TTGTTCACTACAAAAAAATGTCTTCATTTTCTTTAGAGTCCAAATTCCAATTGGTCGACATACTTACGTGCAGTTTTTGCTAATTAAATAAGGATTAGATCCTGCTTCACAAAAAGTTAAAACAAGTCATATCCAACCCACTTTTGCATGCATGCTAAATATAACACGTGCATAATTTACTGTATCAATTCTTAAAAAAACCAATTACTAGATGATAAAACCCATCGACCAGATTCACAATCAAAAGAAAAAAACCAAAACGTGAGATGTGAGGAATATGTGAATGCGGTACTAAAACCTGGCAAGAAGACGGTTCCCTGTCTCTTAAATTATTAATTAGCCTTTGTCCATCAATAATACTATTGCGAGAAGAAGACAATAGCTTCAACCCTATCACAGGCCCCTATCTTGTATTGCCATGGTCACGAATTGTTTTGTCCATATCTTTGAACATCGAGTATCCTCTGTCTGTTTCATATTATATATATATATATATATATATGATCCACAAATGAATCAAACTTTATCAATATGTATGAAAAGAAAAGAAAAAGGAAAAAAAAAAACTCTATTGGATGGAGTTTTGAACCCATCGTATCAAGAAAAATATATAAATTTAAAATAATATGATGAAATCATGATTCTAAAGGCTTAGCATTATGCCCTACTAATATTAGCATTATGCCCTACTAGTAAAGTATTTTTTTTATCTTGTATTACAAAAATTCTATATCAGTACAACTTTACCGTTAAAATTGCATCAATTTACAAAAAAAATACGATAATTTGACGAAACTTAAAAAATATTTGACAACTAAAAATTAAAATATGAGCTCTACCGATGGTATAATTCTTCACAACCTATTAAAGAAATTTTCCTAACCTCTTTTTTCTACTAAACACTTCCAGTTAGACCTAGCTAGCCATGGCTTCTACCAACCATGTGGACCAGGCTCAAGAGCCATAGGCTTTAGGCAAAGCACACCCATGTGCTCATTTCAAACTTTCTTTTGATTTGTCTTCACTTTTTCAAATTTTTATCATCGGATGATATATATATATATTCTTCTAATCAAGAAATAAAAGGGACTAAGGGGTTAAAACGCGTTTATACAACTTTGAAGGTAGAAGAAGTTGAAATAATACTGCTGACGTTCGCAATGAAAGCAAGCAATATTTCAGGTAAACAAAACCACAAAGCGTTCATTGAATCCAAAAGCGGTTTTTTTTTTTGAAAAAAAAAACCCTTGAGTCGTTCAAAATATTGAAAATGATGCCCCTTCATGTTTGCACAAGTTTAGAAAAGCAGACAGAAACAACGGATCCTAAAATACAGGTCAAAAGGGAAAGTTTTACGCTGAACATTAAGGAATATTAGACAGTTTGAAATTTGCCAGTATCCCAATTGCTTAGTTTGGGCTAATTTGCAATTGTGGCTACAAAAAGGCTCGTGAAGTTTGTTATTTGTGAGCTTCAAAGAACTCTGAGTCATTCTTGTAGGATCCGTAAATTGTTGCGATTTTGCCCATTGCCGACAAAATTGACTTTTAAATAGTTAGTATTAGTGTATTCATGGATGGCAAATAAACAAATATTTAAACATTTAGAGCTTAATATATATATATATATATATATATATATATTTAAACGTCAAGTAGTTTCCAGAGTTGCCCCTCTTGGAATTCTATTTGTGGCTGAAATCTAACTATATGTATCCCAAAAAAAAAAAAAAAGGTTTATGAATCTAATTTTATGTTGCAGAAAGGGTTGCACCTTGATCGTATACGTATAGTTTATTAATCAGTTAGTGGTCTCCTCCTAATTTATGTTTTCTGGTTTATTGCAAATGCAAGGAACTGCTGTAGATTTTAAAAATGTTATTTGAAGATTCCAGCAAACAAAAAAAGAAAAGAAAACAAGCTCTTAGAAGTTATTTTATTTTATTTTATTTTTCAAGTATTATCTCCGTGGTTAAAATGAGCCACCATTACAATATAAAAGACCTGACTCAATTTTATTCAAGTAATGGATTTAGTTTCATTCATGTCTGTTGCGAGTAATATGTTCGAATTTACAAGAAATTTGAGGAAATAATATATTTTTTAAAGTGGTATTTTAATAGATGAATCATGTTTAGCTAAATTAAGAAAATAACAGTTTTTAAAATGATCAATCAGACTAACTTGATGATCAATCATTGATTAATTGATGTAATAAGTGTTTAACTATCGTCAGTAAGTGATTTTTCAGACTTTTTGATTTTGGATTCGCGTAGTGATAAAATCATTCCCGATTAGCTTTCGGTGGTAAAACATTCACCTATTATGCTTGGGATTTGGGGGTTTGAACAGGGCTTTTCAGCTGGGGGGGCGACAGAGGGGAAATGGAGCTTATTGATATTGCTCTCGCTCCTTCGTTCTATTAAGAAAGAATATGTTAGGATTTTCAGGAGAGATTCTTCCACAACTCTCATTATTACACATTAACCGAAGTAAAGCAGCACATGACCTTGACAACTTCTAGCACACAACACAAGGCATACAGAATGCAGTTATACAGAGTCCCATAGCATAAGGGCCTCAAATCCCTGTCCTGTTATCATTTCATCACCGACATAAAACAGAAACAGAAACAGAGGTCCCCCCACAAAAACCGCACATGTCACCAACACAACTACTCTGTTTTTTTACTTGCATGCGTATCTTTTGAATAACATTGACAAGAAATGTGATCATGACTATATCCTGTGCCTGTATCGTTGTTATAATAGTAAATTGAAGAGATTTTGGAAGTGTATGTGTGCATGCATTATAATAATGTACAAAACATATATACAATGACAATTCACTATCCGATCTTTCTCTTTAAGCAGCACCAAACACATTGAGAAACACAGATTGACTACGAGAAATCAACCATTTTACGGAGAGAGAAAACGCTGCACCAGTTTAAAGCAGCTGTTTCACAACTATGAGTGAAAACGATTAGCAGAATAAGAAAACAAAATGGGCAGGAATATATATATATATATATATATATATATATATATATATATATTATACTTTCATCTTCCCTCCATCTTTTGCTTGTAAGAGTTTCTAGAACATTAGAAAGTTGAAGACCCTCCGTTATGCAATCAGAGCTTTAAAGACAAAGATGATGTTGAAGAAGAATGAATCAAAGAAGATGATGTAGGGGTGCAGCGTTTTTGTCTACTGATTCTGGATGAACTTGAAGAAGACGACATTGACAACGAAGAAGCTGGACGACTAGATGATGGAAACCTACTTGACTGGCTTTTGAGTTTCCTCTTCTGTCCTTCACAAACCCCATCTGATCTTACTTGCCGAACCTTTGTCTCGTTTAACCCAGCCGGAAGAACACAATTGCAGAACAGACCTAAGTTTGAAAGAAAACAACGAAATTGCTTACAATTTAGTTGGTATAATTAGGAAAAGGCAAAAGCAGTTTACTAGCGTAGTATTGACATTCATTAGCATTGAATCATATCCCTATGCAAAATCTCTATCCGGCTAACTTATAAATCCAAAGTTTTTATGATTTGAGTGAGACGGGCACCAAAGTTTCCCAACAACAAAGGCCTTTAGCTAATTGTTAACTTCAACAAGCAACCATCTTCCATGATACTTCTTCTTCTTTTTTTTTACTTTTGGCTTAAAATAGTAAAAGCGATGGCGGGGAGTCATTGTCTTAAGCAACACTCCAACGTTGTTTAATTTTTAAAAAGGAAAAGTTAAAAATGAAAGTATCACCAAGCAAGGCTCAGTAAATGACTTTAACAAAAGGAGGGCAAGAAAATATGAAGGGAAAAAGGTATGTAACCTATGTGAGGAAAATGGAGAGGAAAGGGAGGATCGTTCTCTTATTGTGTTTGATCTGGATTCTCTCCTTTGATCTCTACATACTGAGAGAGATTAAAATTGAGGTTCTTTAAAGAATTTCAAATCTCTAAGCCAATCTTTTTCCTCCTCTTTTCCCTCGTACCAAACAACCTTAAGTCCCAAAATCCCTCCGCTGGTCCTCTCATCCCTATCCCTACTTTTCCCTCCTACCAAAAAAGCTCTAGGAGTGGATAATTGGGACTAAAATCATGGGAGGCTCTAATAAAACACAGTAAAACACTCGGATTTGTTCAAGCGTGACAAACACTGTTGATTGCAATATAGAATGGGGCAAACCAATTACTTGTTTCTGTTTCTTTCCTTCTCCTAGATTCCATGGCATTGATAATTTAAAACAAGGAAACACACCATTTGGGATCTTGGAAAGAGATTGCTTACCGAGTCGAGCGAGTCGGTTGACCCAACGAGGGATAGGCTTTCCTGTCAGCTTGAGACACACGTCATTGCAGAAATGGTTGCAGTTCTTGGTGATGAGATGATAAGTATTCCCAAAATAATCCTCTGCTAATTTTTCCATCAAAGAACGGACATCTTTGGGCCCTAGATCTGTCCTACCAATCAGAATGGATTTTCTGAACGTGAAACCAGGACAAAGCTTGGGTTCCACCTCGAAAATTCCAGTCGTTGCTTGGTCATGGGCTCCAAAAGCGTATTCGACGCCATGGACTAACAACACAAATAATGGGAAAAATAATAATAATAATGAGTAAACATATTTGGGAATAAATAAATTGGAAGAGGGTTTGGTTTAAAAATACCAGAATCTAAGGCAGAAGATATATATTTTATGCAAGTCGAGCGTCAAAGAAATCCAATATAAAATTCCATAAATAAGCAGTCTGATCCTTGCCAAAGCTTTATTAACCATTTATGTGCTTGCTGATAAGATTGTTTTTACAAAAGGAAACCTACGTTTCTATTGGTTATCCAAAATTCAATACGTATTCAACAACACAAAATACTAGGGTTTTTTTTTTTTTTTTTTTTTTGCTGGAAAGAAATTGAAACCCAAGTGACTCTGTTCAGAGAAAACGTGTTTCTTATTTTCTCACGTCCCAAACAAAAAATCCGATCAAAGCAATGAAGCATAACCCAGAAATTCTTGTGTTTGCTTTTTGGATTTACTCTTCAAAAGGAATCGACTTCACGTTACATGAAGAGTTTCAAAAACTTAAAACTACAGAATTACAGATCCAGAACCAAATTCACTTCAAACAAAAACAAAAAGAGCTCGAAAAACAAGCTGTGACCGTGGAGTAAAAGAAGTGCAAAATTTAATCTTTGTTCTCTTTACTTTCCCACACTTTCTCGGAAAACAAACAGCTCATAAACGGCAAAAAAAAAGAGCCAAAAAAAAATAAAAAAAATTACCTTGAACGCCAGAATGATAAACTCCAAGGCCGAGCCAGTAAGCGTAGCCATTGATGGGAGTGAGATCGTAAACATTCAAGTAAACCGGAACTTTCCCAGTCTTCTTCTTCCTCGGCACCAAAACCATTCGACACAGCATTCTCTCTCTCTCTCTCAATCCCTCTCAAGCTTCGGTTTTTTCTCTTTCTCAAGAAGCGGTTTCTGAACTTAAGCTGACCCCAGATTCCAAGAAACAAAAAAAAAACAAAAAAGAAATTTCTTCTTCCAAATCGCTTGATACAGAAGATTTGCCAAAATCGAGAAGAGACTTTTTTTTTCCCCCAAAATTCTCGTTTTCTTCGAGGGATAATACTGGGAATAGAAGCTCTTAGAATTTAGAAATCATATGAATTGTTATAATTAACTATTAATTAATTATGTGTACATATATTTTTTGCTCTGCTGGGAAGAACGAGAATCTTAAAATCGGGTTCTTCCGGCAGCCGAAAGTGTTTTGCCGTGTGAGCCCCGTTTAATAATTATTGTAAGTAAAGTTAGGAACTTATAATTATTAACGGGAATAAATTCCTTTCATTTTTTTTCTTAAAAATCTAAAGTAAAACACAAAAATAATCTTTTTTTAAGTACTGGAAATAACAGCAATGATTCTCGTATTCAACTATCTGAAAACAACTAAGCTAAAGAGACGTTGAAGCTCCTGTAGTAACAGAAATCTCCAACAGTTACTCCTAACCCTTTTTTTTTTTTTTTGCTGCGAAAGTTGGATTAAGTAAGAATTTAAAAGCCCTGCAAACAAAACAAAAATGGAATTTTTGATGCTTCTGTTACAAGTTACAACAAAAAAAAAAAGGTCACGTGGAGGAGGTAGTGCTTTTACCTGATGGAGTTAAAAATTGCTTATTAAAATATATTAGTTTTTTTTGGTAGGATACTTTGATTATTAAAATTTGTTTAGAGAGAATACTGTAAAAAGATATTTGAATATGGTTCAAATTTTTGAATTAAACGGATACATAATAATGTCCTGTTGCGTTTGGTAAATGAATCACTTATGTTACAATATAAAACTCTCATATAAAATAATATTTAAAGTTATTTTTGAATTCAAACCTTAGAAATTATAATACAAAACCAAATCCATTGGTTCAACAATTTTAAAAATTGAACAAAATAATCCGTTGAGAGTTTCGATTAAAAAAAAAAGGAGTGGATTGAAGTAAGAGTTGTTATTGTTCTCAATGAGGATTAAGGAATACTTAATAGGGTAAAGTAGAAGAAGGCAAGAATTATCTACGTCAGTTTAGTAGTGTTTTTAAAATATGTATAAATGATTTTATTTTGAAAAATTAAAATTTTTAAAAAATTATATTGATAGTATTTTTAAAATTTTTGTTTCAAAAAACTTAAAAAATATTTTCAAAAACCCTAAAACTACAAAGCGAGAGGGGGGAAGAATCTATGGAATAGGGCTTTGATTCCACCGATGGACGGGCGTACCCACCACACGATGACCTTTTCCATTGTCTCACAGAATTTAGACAGCGACAAATTTGTCAATTATTTGCACACATTTTCATTATACAGACATAACGGTATTGGTCTTGAAAAATTAGTTACATGATTTAAGGAAATAATGGCCTTCAACTTCAGACCAATTTTTTAATTGATAAAATAACCTCCACCATTGAAAATCCCATCTCAAATCTATTCGGACCACCACAAACGCAACATGCCGCTCGTGAGTTGTGATTATCCGGTTGGTGCATGGCTGTAATGCAAGTGGAGTATGATATTAGTAGGGTGTTTGATTAAGGGTGGTGTGAACCACAAACTCAGTTATAAATAGTATAAAACTCTCATATGTTATAATAATAAAAAAAAAAAAGTTACTACAGTAAAAACTCTCATAAAAACGGTTCCCACCACTAGCCAAACATCCTATAAAGGTTTTCTTTATTAAAAACATGCTTGTGCAAGTTTGTACAAACCCTTCCAACTTTAATTTAGAATTCAGATTAGATTAGGGAGGAAAAAAAACAATGTTAGAGGCATTACTAATATTCAATGCTGCCTTATACTAACAAACAAGTGTGTACCATATTATAGAGTGCACATTGGACATATTTGGTCTGCATTAATACTTTATTTGGTAAAAAATTTATAAGTATTAGGTTGGATAAGAGCTTATTCAATCTATACTTAAATCCTTTTAGAAGGAGATTAGACAATCTTTTGCTAAAGCATGAGATTTAACTTAACCTTTGTACATTGTATAAATTTTCAAAGGTTTATTTGTAAAAATTCATAAAATTTAGGGTTAAATTATAATTTTTTTAAAAATAAGAAATCAAAATATAATTTTTATTTAATAGATATTATTTTTATAATTATATTTTTACCCTTCTAATTTTAAAATTACAAAATGACTTCAAATTTAAGAAATTTTTACAAAAAGACCTCCATCTTTATAACATAACATTAAACATAGTTTTGAATCAGTTAAAATTTTATCCTATCTATTTTAATACAATCTTTTAAGATTATTTTATCTAATGTTTTTCTACCAAGATACCAAACCGGCCTCTAAGAGTTGTCAAGGAGTACTGGCAGTGCGAAGTATCACTTTTAAATTCACATTTCTATTAATACCGAGCGCTTGGTATTGATGGTATCTCTAATACTTTTTTTCGTATGTTTATTTATATATTGTTTGGTAATAATTTTTACCATAAATTTAATTATAAACAATATAAAATTTTATATATTACAATAACAATAAAAAAAATTACTATAATATAAAATTTTTATATATTATAATAAAATAGCTCAAACCAACCATTGATTTCTGTCAACTTTTCAAACACCTATTAAGAAAACAAAGGTAATTTCCACCAGAAAAGGGCGAAAAAGCACAGAGAGGGAGATACAGAGATGAAAAAGACGGCCATCTTGCTTGACCGTCAAATCGTTTAACTTTTGACAGAAAACTTGAGTATCGAGAAAGCCCATCTATCAAGGAACAGGGATCTCATCATGCTGCGGCGTGGGAGGGGCGTGGGAGGGAACTGCAGCTAATTGATGCCCTCAAAACGCACAAAAGCAGAAAATTATGGCAGCACAACTGCTTGTCAGGTTTTTGTTTTTGAAGACCCCACAACATATATATATTCACACACACACACACACACACACATACACAAATAGAAGAAAATTAGCAATAAAAAATGGACGGGGTTTTTGGGCATTAAATTCCCCCCTCCAGAGGAGCAGATCACGGGCGTGCAGATTTTAGCTTAAGCCATCACTCTCCGGCTTTCAGCCATCAGGTTGGGTGGATAGCCAACCATGTGGTTCACCTTCGTACCATTCATTTATATTCATTGCACCTATTTTTGTCTAATAAGTAACAATCCCAATTGCCCCTTTTATCAGCTATAGTTAATGATCAGCTTCCGTTTGGATAAGGTCGCTTTAAAAGAAAGAGTTATGCGTTGACTTTTCAAAAAAAAAAAAGAAAAAAACGAATTTAAAATTAATGGGATCGTTTTAGACAAATCTGATATTATTGTGTAAAATTAGGAGGACATAATCATGATCTGTAACTCTAAAACCTCTTTTCTTTGGACTCTCGTCAATCGTTAATGAGGTGGCATTGTACCTACTTGACTATTGATTATTCAGAACTGACAATTTATTTACTTAATTTGATATTCTATATATTTTACACATATATAAATAAAGGTGTCCCAGGTAATAACAAAAACTGATAAAGAACAAATCTGTCAAAACCAACGGCCGTATCAATGGAAGAGGCTTTGGTGAACGATCCAACGTTGACACCAAATTTTACTTCACTTTTTTCACTTTAAGCTTTTACGATAATTTGTTTAAAGTAGGTTTTGTTGGGAAAAATTGTTTCAATTATTACAATATAAAACTTTTAGATGTTACAATATAAAGTAAAAATAAGCAATAATACAAACGTCTTACATACTATAATAAATTAATTTTAATTTGTAATTTTAACTACATTGCCAACCATACTTGTATCTCTCATGATTTACTTTTACATGTACAGGAACAGGCCTTTTTTTTCCTTTTACAATTTCAACGAAAAAAAAAAAAAAAAAACCTTCTTAACTTTGTGGCAAAATTTCTCGTTTCCATTTCAAACGACAATAAAATTTTGAACCACAGTATGCCGTGTTCTTAACGAAGTGATGACGAACTGGATGATAAAAGTCTCGACATGTCGTGTTTAATCTCAAGCGAAACGAAGTGTCGCTTCTTTACAAATTACTCCTGGGCTGAAATAACGACAAAAAGTGTACCGCAGTTATGATGTCGTTTCGAACTAAACGACAACAAACCTTCTCGACAAAAAAAGGACATGATGCGTGCAGTTATGATGTATGTAAAGGCAAACCAACCGCTAATCAGGATTCCATGCGTCCTCGCCTTTGCATCACTTCAACGACAAAAAACTTTTTGGACGAAGCCACGTATCGTATGAGTTGCATACAAGACAACAAACTGCTAAACTAGAAACTCCATGTCGTTTTATCGCTTAAAAATTTCAATAAATTAAACTGACTAAAAACGACATGTTGTTTTTTATTCAAAAGATGTACACATTTTCATGTCGTTTACGAAACAAAACGTCAATAAACATTTGTCGTCACGGACATGCTAGTATGTTTTGCACAAAGGACGACAAACTTCTAAACTAGAGACTATCGGCAGACAATGACGTGATTTTTTCTGTCATTAGCAGCAATAATATATTTTTTAACGTAACTAACATCTTAGTTGTTCAACCTAAACGGAAACTAATGTTTTTCAGTTGTATACTTTGTTTGAAAAATAAGTTGAAAGTTAAAAATTTAATTTAATATAATATAAAGCTCTCATATATTATAATAATTTGTTACAGTATAAAATTTTATATATTATAGTGTTTAAGTTTTAACTGATTTTTCAAACACACCCACAAACGTTTATCTCAAAAATACAAGGAATATACTTTCTCCAAAAAAAAAAAAAAAAACAAACAAACAAACAAACGAAGAGAAGAAAAGATACGTGAATATACATAAAATGACATCAAACATCTAAATAATGAACAGCGTGAGTTTTTTACTCGAACGATAACAAAATATTCTATCACAAATACAATGAACACATCGTTTATTCGGTTCCTTTAACAAACGACAAAATTTCATTCGCAATTGACATGAAAACAAAACGACATCTTTAACGACAAAGCTATGGGCCGTTTTCGGTCTCAAATGAATGAATGATTTAACCGATTCCTTCACTAAAATGAAACGACTAATCGAATGACAAAGGTGTTGTTTTTACGTTCAATCGACAACAAACTTCACACGGAAACCTTAATTATTCGACGAGGTAAAATATATATATATATATATATATATATGCATATATATATTTTCATGTCGTTTTTCATTCTTCAAAATTTCAAATGGACAATAAATTGGTTTATGATGTCAATTAGGTTCTATTTCAAGCCACAAATAATACAACGCTCTTATATGTTATAGTATAAGAAAAAGTATAAAGCTTTTTAATGTCATATTGTGCAGTTTAAACCTGAAAGTTGGAATTATTCCCTGAAACACTTTAAATTTTGTGGTAAAAAGACAACAAATTTTCAGGATACAACAAGTGTCATTTCATAGAGTGTTTAGAAGTATTAGTGCAAACAAATTTGATTAAAATTATTATAACATATAAAAATTTTATATTATAGTTTTATTTTTTTTAATACTATAACATATAAAAATTTTATACTTTAACAACTAAAAGCTTTGATTGAAAATGTATAAAAGTGCCAAATATCCTATAAGACAAATGACACGTGAGCGTATCTTTGATGTGCAAACTTTTTCTCCAGCAATTAACATGCCATTAAGGATAGAAACGACAAAAATAAAAGTACAAAAGCAATGTCGCTTTTTAATCAACCGCAATAAACTCCTGTTTTACATCAACAGCGACAAACTAATTTTCAGAATTTCTAATGAGAATGATGACACCGCCCACACTTTTATCAATTGACATCTTTTTCATTTAATTATTTTTCAACCGACAAAAAACTGTTTCACGACATCAGTTTTGTGTAAAAACGACACAAAATTTTTCAACTAGAACGAAACGTCGTTTCTTTAATGCAATGACAACAAATTTTACGTACGGCGAGCGACTTGTTTCTTCTGCAACAATTAACATGTGCTTCCCTCCACCTGAGGGGAGCATCCGCCCCCATGAGGCACTTTATTAAGTATCTAAAGTGACTTTTTTTTTTATTGCTAAGTGTCCTATATGGGCTTTTAGTCCTATAAATTGGACTACAATTGAATGGCTACTGGCTATAGGCCGCAATGACTTTGAATTGACTTGGAAAAATTTGTAATTATGTAATATACTTGAGGGCTATTTCGCTTCAATTTTTGTACGGATTACATTCTACAAACAATGGCATAACAATTTAAAGTTAGATTAACGCTTTCTTTATTTACAATGTAACTTTTAGGAATGTTGTATTCAGTTAAATGCTAATTTTAATTGTTTTGTATGAGAAAGAATATAAAATTAGGTCATTCATTAAAATTACAGTCGATAATAGTTCAAATACATTGCCTAATCTTTGAAATTCAATGAGCTTCTTCTTCACCTAATATCTTCCCTTGAGTAAGTAACATTTTTTTACTTTCTAGGAAAAGAACTCCACTTACTTTTTATTTTTTTTTCAAAAGTTCAAGGTTTCTATTAGGCAATCGGTCTATATGTCCATCTTAATTCAATTATAAATTTTTGTCCCGTCCTCTAAATATTATATTCATCCTAAATTAATATGTAAAGAAGGAAAAATATAATGAAATATGTATTCATTTCTTATTGTCATATGTGTATATGCCAATTTAAATAGAATGTCTGAAATAATTTTGATGCTTGTTATCCTATCTTGTATAACACTAAAAGAATAAGGATAAATTTGCATACAAAACAATATATCAAGTTTAAAAGTACTTATATAAGTTCATAAGTGTCTTATTACATTTTTTTTTTCAATCTACGCGCATATATTCTTAGTATTAAAACTATATTCTAAGTAAGTGGGTATATATAACTAACTATATATACAAGAGCCTTAAGCTCTTACTGTTTTAGTGCGTACGTTTTGGTCGATCGAATTTTTAAACCAAAAAAAGGGCCCTCCTAACAAGCCATTTACCGTTTACAGGGAAAACCGAATTACTACTACTTTTTTCGCCCCTTCAACCGAATTACTACTACTATTATAATATATATATATATATATATATATATATATATATATATATTCAACCCACTGATAGATATTCACCCAATACACCTTTAATCTAAAGTTTTGGTCGTTTTTACCAATTTTCTTGGAATATAGAAACCTAAAGCCCCAAACCCTTAAACCCCAACGCCACAACAACCACAGCGGAAAACCATAACTGGAACTTCGCAGCTTGAGCTTCCATGGCCCGATTACTCTGAGCTTCTCAAAATGCGCGTCGCATTTCTTCTTCTCCTTCCTTGGAAACCCAGTTTCAGAGCTTCCTACAAAAGTCGATCATTCCTTTCCTCTCGTAGAAAGCCATGTCAACAACACCAAAGGTCTTGGAGGAGACTCTTTCAAAATCCCCCTCGATCTAACATCGTCCGAATCCTTCGCAACGAGATCCAATACCAGTCCGAGGTTGCTCCTCCAAACGAGGTTCGTTTCTTTTCCTTTGATTTCTGTTAACTTCATATATATATATATATATATATATATATATATATAGGCATAATTACGTAGTCATACTTCATATTTTTTATTATTTTTTTTAATTTATTTTTTTATTTTTAAAAACTATAAAAATATCTCTTAAATTTAAAAATTTTGTTATAATTTTTTCTTTATAAATAAAAAAAAATTAAACAAAATGACTTAATTACTCTTAACCAATTAAAAAGATATCTCATAAAAATAAAAACATAAAAACTTTAAAAAAAAATCAAAATTTAAGAATTTTTTTTTAAATTTTATTACTTTTAAATGTTTAAAAAATTTTTAAAAATTTTTTTAGAAAAAAATAATATTTTAAAAATAAATTCGGTCTAATTAAGATGATGTTTGTTTTATTTTGATTTTTTTGTTCAAAAGTCTGCGAACAATAAAATATAAACTAAGTTTTTTAAATTTAAAAGATACATTTATAGTTTCTTAAAACAGAAAAATAAATTAAAAAAAAATATAAATATAGATGATATAGTTATGTCTGTGTATATGTGTATGTATATGTACATTATGCATATAGGCCGATGATCCATTTGACTCCCTAGAAAAAAGAATTTATAAGAAAGTACAAGGGAAAAGAACAGACTTGAGCTTTGATTACTCTCTTTTTATTGTCAATACATTACGATTGCTTTTGATCGAATAGAAATTCTGCTTCTTAGATGAAACCTAATTTTCGCTATGATCTTAATTGATTCTGTTTATTACGGTACAAGATCGACCGTGTGAGCAATGGATGACAATGAGAAGAAAATTTGGAGATGTTGAAGATAATTAAAATTGAAGCTACCATGTTAGACGGTTGTGAACTTTCTCCTAAGCTCGGAGATGAGGACATTGGGGAAGATTTGAATCTTCACATTAGCCTACTTGTTGATACCTCCAAGGGAAATGGTTCCGACGATTTGGAGATTGTATGTTCGGCGTCGCCTGATTCTTGGGAAGTTCAGACTGTTTATTTACTTTGCCGTAATAGAATGCCGGCTAGGCCTTTCATGGGACCTGATATCAGGTGTGTTTCCTCTTTTTTATCTTTTCCATCTATTGTTTGCTTATGTTACATTTGAAGATCATGATTGGAAATTTTCTTGTGTTTCTGGTTTTGGTAGTGATTTTGATGGTTTATGTCTTTATCTTTCAGGACGTCGAATGAGGATTTTCGGAAGGTGCTTCACCAATACTTGGGAGCAAGGGGAATAGATGATGAGCTCTCTGTTTTCTTGCGTGATTATATGTTGAACAAGGATAGGATTGAACTTATACAATAGTTGAGAAATGTCAAGTCTTATGTACAAAAATAGGATGGAAACCTTTGACTGCCTGCTATGAGTTTTGTTTATTATTATTATTATGATTATGGCATTGATCAAGAACAGTTTCTTTGGATGATGTACATAATATAAACACCAGTTGGCTGTCTGCACACACAATGTAGCCATTAAAAAAATGACAAACTGTGTACGTTTCATGATTGTTTTTACTTGTGTTGCATTTGCTGCGAGAAAATTATCTGGGATTTTTGCAGTTGGGAAGATTTGGCCTCTGCCTTTTCTATATCTATTAAAATATCTAACGTATCACACTTAGGCAGTAGGAGGACCATGTGCCTTAGAGTCTAGCTTCATACAGTTTTTTCTCGTATCCTGTCAAGCAAGAATATCTGATGGTCGGGTGTGGGGTCATTTATGTATGCCAGGTTATCTTTGACATGATTACTTAGCATTTGGTCCCTAAAACTAGTATGTGTTCATGTTTTTGGTGTTTCAGCTTGTGAAAACTTCAAGTTTTCCAGCCTTTTGAATGAGAGCCGTTAGAATTCCTCTTGTTTTCATGGTTTCTTCTTTGCACTTGCAGTTTGTGCTTATACCATAAAGCCGTATACTATAAGATTGTTTCCCGAATGAATTTGAATTATTGTCATGTCTAGGAGCACAGTCCTTGTACTCTTCTAGAATTTATTGATGCATGAGTGGTTTTACATGCATTGTGATGATTATACATAATTTTTTTGGCTAAGCATTTAGGTTTATGACGTGATTATTGGCTTCTCGTGATTTGTATTATTGTTTGATGATTTTCTGTTGCGCTTGGCTCTTGAATTTACTTCAACTAGTCTTCTTGTTCCTCGAATGGATGTAATTTATTGACAAGAGTGGTTTTAGATTAGGGGTGGCAATAATCGTGTTAATGTCGTGTTCGTGTCGACACGTTTACAGCACGGCACGTTTAGCCCAAACACGAACACGACACGATTAATAAACGTGCCAGAAATGCAAACACGAACACGACATGCCTATGGCACACGTAACATAGCACGACACGATTATCACGATTACTAAACGTATTGTGGCAGGTTGATACGATAACAACACGCATATGACACGTTTATGACCCAATTAACTAAAAATTAAAAAAATATAAAAAAATTTTTAAAAAAGCCAATAAAGAAAATTAATAAAAACACAATATCTAATTAATACAAACCTACTATAAATATTTCAAATATTTTTATTTTTAAGTTTAAATGTATTATAAATGGGCGGATCGTGTCGTGCCGTGTCAACACGTTTACGGCCCGTTTAATTAAACGTGTTAAGGCGTGTTTAGCGTGTTAGCATGAATCCAGCTCGTTTATTTTCGTGTTATTCGTGCCAACCCATTTATGGCACAATTAATAAACATGCGGTTCAAACCTGTTTATTTCGTGTCGTTTTCGTATCGTGTCATGGTGCCTTGTCTAAATTGCCGGTCCTATTTTAGATGCATGATTGTAAACGCGCGCGTACGCACACACATATACATCTGTGTATATATTTTGCTAAGTATTATTGTTTAATGATTTTCTGTTGCCCTTGGCTCTAGAATCGTTTGGTGGGCCCAAAGTTACACGTGAAAATGTACCTAACCTCACAACAATAGATAGCTTATTTGGATATGTGCCGAGTTATGCCCTTCCTTTTGCAATAAGCCAAGCAATGTTCCCATTTGTCTTTAAAAGTTTGACAAGAAAAAGTCTTTACATGTGTCTGCCAACACTTAAAAAGATTGTAATTTGGCAGATATGCAGAGTTGTTTTTTTGGCTGTACTTGATTGTTATTTTGCTGCAATAATTTGTATGGTAATTCTTAACTGCATTAGCAATTCGTGTGTCTGATTCATATTCTGTAAATTTTCATTCTCCATTAAAGGATTGCAAAGTGGTAGATTTATAGGGTATTTAGAGAACTGATTTAAACTCAAAACAGTTTAAAACTCTCACATACTATAATATTAAGCAAAAATGAGTTATAGTATAAAACTTTTAGATGCTACAGTGTTTTGAACTAGTTGTTTCAAATTCATGTTATTAAACATCCTAATAAGTTAGTCAAAATGTCTTAAATTTATTTTTACTCTCATGATGAATCTTTAAGACACTCTTGTTATAGCATAAAACTCTTACATGTTACGATGTTTTAAACTAGGTGTTTCAACATCCTAATAAGTCATCAACTCTTGTTTTAGTCAAAATGTCTTTGAATTTGTTTTCTCTCATGATGAGTCTATGAGACACACTCTTACTTTCTTCGCTCTAGACTTTTTGAGACGTCATATACGCTTGCAAGTCCAGAATAGGAACGGGATTTTGATGGAAGTTAGGCTGTTTGGCTTCAACATAATCCTGTCCTGGTGATAAATTTACAACCTTTGCTTCAATTGACGTCGGTTTACAACATATGATCCGGCTAATTTTGATGATGATTCGGTTGATTTTTAAGCTGAGTAATTTCATGTTCTATATTACTGTTTTGACAAGATTTTAGACGATGTTTAGTAAGCTAATTTAAACTAATAGTTTCGATCTAAAACATTGTAACAATTCAAATTCTTTCGGTTTGAATCAAGTTCCTAATTCAAACTTTTGAGTTCTGCTTTAATTGGCTGTCAGCAGAAATTTAAAACTTTGAAGCTCAGGCTGAACTTTAATCAAAGTTGTTAGTCTATTAACTTTTGGTACAAAAGAGTGAAAGTGAAGTATCTTAGCCAAAATATGTGGGCATCATTAATTTTTATATCTTCCCCACAGCTATGTTGGCCGAGGAAGCAAATCGAACCTTTTGCTTTTCAGTCGATGTTTCACGTATATTGTCTGTTTCCCCACGAGGGTTTTGTAGCAATTGTACGAACGTTCATTTCCAAGTTCATCTTCTTCTCTTTTTCATTGGACTTTCGATGAAGCCAAAGCAAAGGCATCTTATTATGTTCAGCCTCCTCAGAACTTTTTTTTCTGTTTGTGCTTCTGTTTTCCCTTTTCTTCCTTAAAAAAAAAAAAAAAAAAAACGTTTTCAATTAGGGCGGCATATTTTGGTGACTTAGGCTATCCCTAGTCCCACAAGCCACATATATTATAATGTAACATTGCTTAAATATCATTGTCCCCGCTTAGTTTAGCCAAAAATATATACACACATATAACATATAAAACTATGAAAAATGTGATGCATTGTACCCAAGACTAAAATTATTTAATTAATACGCGACTCAAATCTTTCCTAGATCCTAATATCAGTTGATGAAAGTGACACACTGCACGCTCCTCGGAAGAGGACAAAGATGGCTAGCAGTACTTTATAGGAAAAAAAGAGACAATAATAGGGCAAGGACTTATTTCTTATACACTCTCCCATGCCAAGACAAAACAAACCATTATTTATTTATTTTTTTATAATCATAACATATACGTTAAGTTATCTGACTCATTACTTTGCCCTTTTTATTTATTTTTTATTTTTTAAATTCACGGTTTCTTAACATGTCAAGTTGGGCAACATAATCTATACATGACTGATCTATGTAATCCCATTCGTATTTGGTGTTTTTGGAGTTTTCTTGAATGTGAGAGACCGAAAGGAAATATTGGGCACATCTTAAAAGTCATCATCATCCACACTCAAAATCTTTTGCTGCATCTTTAGGGTAAAATATATGACTGAATGTATGCAATGATGGCGGTGCTTACTCAGCATCCAATGGATTCTAATAATGTATAATAATTTACTATATTAAAGGGCACTAACCAGTTAAAAAAATATATGTGAACATAAAGAAACAAACAAAAGACGCATCAAACAAGTGGATAAAAGTACCTTTGGTATATATGATTTTGAAGTTGAAAATGGTAACAGGGACGGTTATTTGAAGTCCCATTATAAGGAGCATATAACATTTTGAATTAATAAGAGAAAATAATACTTTCAACATAGTAATAATAGTACTAACAAGTTCAGGAAGTGATCGTTGGATTTTTGAAACTTGGAATAATTAGTATTTCTACTAAGTTAATTTAGGTACAAATCATTATTATTTATTTTGTAGCCTTATCACACCAAAAAAAAAAAAAAAAAAATCGCCTGGTCATGCTGCCTAGATCAATCCCGGTGGTTAAGCTTAAAAATTTTAAGAATAGGTCATATCATGTCTTTCCGCTAGGAAGTCAACATTGGACATATCTGAAAATAGCTTGAATTGATTCAATAGCCAAAAGAGATTAAAACAAATGAAGAAGAACAACTAAAATTTGCAATCAATTCTGTCCTAGAAGTACAATATCTTCAGTATGTAACATTATATATTTTATCTGAGTTCTGAACTAAACAAAATCGAAATATTACATAACAGTTCCTTATACTTTCAATAGCAAAATATACACAATAAAATATTTTATTGTAGAAAACTGAGAAAAAAAAGGGGGAAAAAATTGCAAACCATATCCCAGTAACAAATTAAGGGGAAAAAAAAAGATAGAAACAAAAGTAATCTAACCAATAATTTAAGAAGAGCATTAATTCTTATAGAAACAAAAGTAATCTAAGCAATAATTTAAGAAGAGCATTAATTCTAATAGAAACTAAAGTAATCTAACCAATAATTTGAGAAGAGGATTAATTCTTACTTAGAGCTTGAGAGACAGGTCAAGCTTTCTAATCTCCTCTTTGTGATGATGAATATCATTGTTCATGATCAGATGGTCACCACCACCACTTGCACAACAATTATATCTTCCAATTCTCTCACTATATTGGTTGGGAGAAACACTACTACCAATTGCTAGTTTGGAGACATGATCAAATCTTCCCGTCGCGCTAGCCTTGGACGACAACAATCCCACTGTCGTATGCTTCCCAACGACCGATTGTCCATACATGAAATTAGGCTGCTTGTGAACCATTGAGTGAGCCTCGATTCCGAGAGACCTATTGGGGTTATAAGCTGCACCATGAAGAGGAAGAGAAGCCATACTTGACCAGTGAAGCCGATCGAAGTACGGGTGATATCGATAATCATAGAATAATTGATGATCACTAATTCCTAATAATCTTTGTCCTGATCTCTTGGCAAGAGTCCTTTCTCTCTTGTGGGCATTTTGGTGTCCTCCGAGCGCCTGTGAGCTGTAGAACTTTCTCTGGCAATAGTTACAAGAGAAAACTCGATGCTCCGAATAATCGGAATTTTGTTGAGAAGAACATGCCATATTAGTAGTACTACTATCCAAGCAATCTATGAGATTTAGTTCAAGACTTTTACCAGAGTTGAGGTTCAGATCTAATGACATAATGATATTAGACTTGTTGTTGATCTTCTCTTGATTTTCTTGATCTTCTTCTTCTTGGACAACGTCCTTAGTCTGCTTGCTTTGATGATCATCATCATCATGATCTTGAGAAGAGGGACAAGGCTCGTTTTTTGTTGGTTCCATTGGAGAATAAGTTTCTTCTTCTTCTTCTTTTTTTTTTTTTTAAGAAAAAGTTGACTGATGGAGAAGAAGTAAAATGGGGAGGTATATATGTACTAATACTATATAGGATAAGAAGAGATTCACATAATTCACTGTCCTTAAAAAAAAATAGAGAACATTTGATGACGTAAATATTGTACCAAGACTTTTTAAAAAAAAAATTTAGTCTAATAGCTGGTACTTAATCATCTAGATGTTTATGTCATCCGATGCACGCAAAAAACGCCGTGATACTTGGGTGTTACATAATATGACAATAACAAGCTAGCTGGTAAAGTACATGTCGTTTTTGTAGATAATATATAGCCTTAGTTGGTCAGATAGGGAGATTTGTTTTTCCTTTAAAAAAAAGAAAAACAAGAGAGATAGGGAGATTTAGACTTGAGTAACTATCTAACGAAGGGACCAACACAATAGTGAGAGAGCAAAAGGAAAAGAAAGAGGATAAATTTAGAATTTGAAAGAGAGAAGAAGAATAATATAGAGGAATTCTAACATATTTATATGGTCTTTTTGAATAATAAACGGCGCCTCTTTATAGAGAAGCATAATAATAATAATAATAATAATAATAATAATAGACAGTAGTCAAATTAATAGAAAGGGAAATTTTAAGAAATAATTTTTAGGAAACTTAACCAAACTACAAATAAAATAAAAAGAAATTGAAAGAAATTAAAGTAAATACTATAAAACTAACTATATCGATCTTTCTCATCAACAATAGTATGCCATCATGGGTTTTATAACGCAGTAATTGTGTTTTTATATGCTAGGTTTTATATATGATGAGTTTCCCCTCTCTCTCTCTCTCTCTTGGAGATTTTAAGATGAGTTGAGAAAAACTCATCATAACTGACAAGGCATAACTTAAACAAAAAAAAAAAAAAAAAAGCAGGTGTTGGTCCTTCTGGAAATTAGATAAATGATAATGATTTATAGGTTTTTTCCCCTATATACGCCAATTATTTCTCTGTTTATTTGAGGAAATTATTAGCTTTAGTGTAGAGCAATATTTTCAACGGCTACACACGGATTTTACTCATCTGTTTGTGGGCCAGTTTAACAAGAGTTTTCCTCCAAGTTGGTTTTAGATTTCACTGTTCAAAAGTTACTCTTAGAATTACTTAGATGATACGTCACAAAATTTTTGCTTTTTACAAAGAACATTAAGTCAAATTCAAAAAATATAATTAAAAAAAAAACTCTTTGAAATATAAATTTTGAAACTTGTATTGTAAGACATTATTTTGATTTTATCGCTTGTCAAAAAAATTTAAATCAAAGTTTTTCAATCTTAAGTTTTATTTTTTCCGTATTTTTTTACATATTATAATTAATTGACATTTTTTCTTTTTTTTTTCGATATTTTGTTTTTTAAGGACTATAATTGACATGCTTATTATCAATATATCAATGTTTTGTAGTAAATATGTTAATAAGTCGCGATATTGTATTAATGTACAAAAACATGAATTGAACATGTTATAGTTTGTTTGGTCATATACCTAATAAGCTAGCAATATATAGTTAATATTGTTATTTGCCATATATTAGTGGGACCGCCGAAAATGGCCGACAAAGGAAAAAGAGAGAAGCTAGTGAGGTGTCCCTTATTGCTATGATAGTGCCATTATATTATTAATTTAACGAATTTTAATCTCCAAAGTTAACCCCCTACAAAAGATAAGTATTAGTCTTAGAGAATAATTAGGGCGCAGGCCCAAAAGTCATTTTTAGGCAATTTCTTTGAACCCCACATATATAAAAAAGTTAACGACAGAAAGAAAATGAGGATTGAGTGGACTTTTGACGTTTTAGTTTCATTGGCTAATATTGCAAAACAAACATCCCATATGATTCTATGCAACATTACCCTATCAATCAAATTAGAACAAATCTCCTTTTGAGATTTTATTGTCTGTTTAAACGACTTCGAACTCGAAAGCCCCCCAAAAAAGAAAGGCACAAAGTTCCACCACTTCCCCTACCTTAGAGACGAGGAAAAAAAAAATTAAATAAAATCTCTTTTCAAGATGTGAAACTAACTACTCGACAAAGAAAAACTCACACCCAATTCTAATTTGCCACGCTCAAAAACCATGTTCTTTCTCTCTCTATAGTATGTGATCGACATGTCATGCCCGAGCGTGACATGTACGTTACGTAACACAAATTATTCTTTCCGTTTAGTACTTTTTTCCATAACATTTGTGCCTTTTCTTTGGTTTTTTTTTTTCCCCACATACCTCTTTAAGTAGTATTGTTCTTAAACATTATTGATCTTTGGTTCATTGGCTCAAGATATTACTATCCTTTTCCCTTTCTATGCAAAGTTCTTCTTTCCAGGTAAGTTGCTTTAGTTTCACATTGTACGTGACATGATAATTATTCTAAAAATGTTCAAAAATTTAAGAATTATTATTGGGGGCCGGGATAGAGATAAAACTTTTATGATTATTTTATATGTAGCTAAGCATTGGTAACTGTTCAATCTTGCTCTTTCACAAAAGGAAATCTCTAGATCTGAATTGATACTTGAACTGTACAATAATGGTTTAGATAATCACGTCTCCTCATGATGTTGGCCCAAGTGACGATCTGAAACAATCATTTAGTGCATAATAAAATAGCTTTAGGAGGTAATGCGATGTTTCTTGGCCTACTTAAGTGGAAACAACATTTTGACAAAAAAAAAAGCTAAAGTTACCAAAAGAGAAATTTTACTATAGGTATTAAAAAAAAGTAATATACTGATAGATTTTTATTTTTTAGTTGTTAAATATATGTAAAAAATAATTTTAACCGGATCTATGGTCTAGACCAAATTGGGCTACGCATCAACCAATGGGTTGGCCCATCTTACTCCGGTCAATATTTAGATCCATAGGGGCTTTTTGAGACCTAATTGATATATTTTTCAACTTATTTGTTTGTAGGTAGATTGTTCTTCCTTTTCTAGCTCTTGTGATTTCTTTTTTCTCGGGGAAAAAAAAAAAAAGATTCTGCCAGGTTAAATGTCCGTTTGGGATGTTTAATTGCGCTCTATCTCTTTTGGCTGTCTATTTATTTTTCATTTTCTTTATCTTAAACTGAACTAAAAATTGAAATGTGTTTGGCAACTTAGTTTCAACTTATTAGTTTTAACTATTACAATGTAAAATTTTTACATGCTAAATTATACTATAAAAATATGTTACAGTGTAAAACTCTCATATACAATAATTTTTTAATTTCAACAATTAGTTCCAACTACGTTTTCAAACACACTTATCTGTTAATCAAAGATTTGCTGAAAAATTCAAAATATTATGAGAGAAAAAACCCCACTGGGATGGGATTATGCTGTATGCATGAAATATTTTTCTGATCTTGTAATAAAAAAGAAATCGTAGACCCAAAAGTAATATATATATATATATATATATATTTCAGTAAAAAAAAAAAAAAAAATGTGCCGTAAGAGAAGATTACATGTAACAATGGATGTGGAGTTGCTGAATTTATAATTTAAAGTTGTTGGCAAACGTTAAATCCAAAACATGCGCACATGTAAAACATGTATGGCTTTTCCCTCAAAA
Organism: Artocarpus hirsutus; assembly: GCA_946598075.1. Classification (NCBI taxonomy): domain Eukaryota; kingdom Viridiplantae; phylum Streptophyta; class Magnoliopsida; order Rosales; family Moraceae; genus Artocarpus; species Artocarpus hirsutus. The sequence goes on along the minus strand of CAMOHE010050681.1, from coordinate 2,369 downwards.
ACAAACGTGTAAGTTTCAACCCAAAAAAGGGGCCAATGCACGTATAATCTAAAGTAAAACATTTTTTTCAAAAAAAAAAAAAAGAAAAAAAAAAAGCTAAGAATCCAGGAGTAAAATTCAATTTTTTTTTTTTTTTTTTCCAGGGCAGCGCAACGAGAAATCGGAACTCACGCTGTGTGTTCGTTCGTGCTTTTTTCTTTTCATCCATTGTAGAATAAGAAAGTACGGACTTCATGTTGTTTATTGTTTCGGGTCAAACGACATGTCGTGCAACTAAAATAAAAGTATGTGTCCTTGTTTTTCGGCAACCAAAACGATCGTAATTGGTTTTAGAAGGCAAAATGATTTCCAGAAAAACGAGAAGTGTTGTGTTTTTTTGTTAACAATCGACATGTCGTTTATTTTTCGGATAGTGGCAAAACCATGTCATTCTTTTTCATAACGTTAAAAACAAAGTGATATTGTAATTTCCATACAATATAAACGACGTCTTGACTCTAGTAAACAAGGTATACAGTTTCAAGTTTAGGATGAGAACGACATGTAGTTCTTATTTTGGTGAAAAACGACATTTATTATGAAAAATTGTCTTTTTTTGGGAATAAAACGACACTAACAAATTGACGTTTGGTTTTACCTTGTGGAGAAAACGATGTGTCGTCTTCTATGAAGTGCAAACTACGTTCAGTACAAACAACATTTCGTTTTAGTTTCGAGTCGTTTCTTTCTTAGATATTTAACCGCTGGTCTTGTTTCTTGTCGTTTGTCACTAGTCGGTAGTTTCTTGCATTTTTTTTTTTTTACTTGCTAAATATCGTTTTACTAAAAAAGCTAAAAAGGACAAAAAATTCTACCCGTTTATATATACTCAAAAAATCCTCAAAAAATGATAAAAAGAAGAAATAATTTAGCTATTCTCTCATGAATAAAAGTAGTAGTAGTAGTAGTTGCGCTTGCATAAAATACATTCAAATGAACCAAAAACAAATAATATAGGGAACAAAGAAAAAAAGAGAAAAATAAAACTCACTAATGTGGTTGCAAACATAACGTAACAGTAATTTTATACTTGACTTTACAATAAGATATAAAATTTAATTACCCGTTTGGTTCAAAATTTGAACATATAATTTAAATGTTTTATAAAAAAAACTGATTAAAAAAATTTAAACATAAAATTTAAATATTTTTTGAGAGAAAATATTGTAATAAAAAATTTTAAACATAAAATATAAATGTTTCATAAGAGAAAAAATGTGATAAAAAAGTTTAAACTGTGAGTTCAAACTCTAAAACAAACAAACTGTAAATCTTCCACCTCACATTCAAAAAATAAGTAAATAAAAAGGAACTTCAATAATAAGGAACATTGTTAATAAGCTTGATATAGAAATATATTAAAATTGCAAATCTGAGTAAGTTAATCAAGACTATCAAATCCAAAAATCTGTTGTACAAAAAATATTTTCCTAATATGCATATTATCACAACTATGCAATATCTTAAAATTAATGCCAAATGAAAAAAAGGAGATACCATGCAGAAGTAATTGTTGGAGCATTTAAGTGTTTAAGGAGAGCGGAGGCTATAAATTTCTGAAAAATTAAAAAGTGTTTGAGGCATGTATAAACACTTTTTTTAAAGATTTTGTTTCCCTTCATTTGTCAAAGTTTGTTAATGAGTTTTACGGCAAATTACCCTAAAATACAATACAATTGACACAATATCTAGCAATAATATTGTGTTACAGAACAAGATATAAAATCCGTAAATAATTTAGAGTTTATATAGATATAGAGCTGTCACTTCATAAATGGACACAACCTCTTCAAATCATACAACCTGTAACGCCCCTATATGGGGGTTAACAGTATTGAATAAATAAAAATAAACTTAGATTCAATATTATTTAAATCTATTAAACAATGCCCATGGGTCTTTGAACAAAAATAAATATTTAAAATACAAACCACAGTTTTTAATGTAGCACCAAATATTTAAAATACAGTCATCATCACCATAGTACAATTTCCAAATAACTTAACACAGCCATCACAAAGTAAATACGAATCTTACATAATCTAGACGAGTTACAGTTTAACAAAGATCTTCTAACACGAATTCAACAGTGTTGTTGCTTATTCCTCGTCAAATAAGTTGCACTGAGTTCCACCTGAGAGATGTAGATATGATAGGGATGAGCATCAACATGCCTAGTAGGGAAAAACATTACTCATCTTAAGGTTTATTCATTACCACATTAAATCTGCATGGTTAGTTAATTTACATCATATACCAGATTATGAAGTTTATTATGATCATATCTTGTGGATACCATAGTTAACCATTACCAGGTTTCACACTTATAC
>CAMOHE010050680.1:8591-25767 GCA_946598075.1 Artocarpus hirsutus | reverse complement strand
AATTTTGGGTTAACTATGTCTAGGTTCGATGAACCTGATAATGTCCAGATTCAATGTACTAGATATGTCTAGGTTCATTGAATCTGACATTATCTAGATTATCTAAATCATATTCAAATTACTGATATTATCTAGATTTTTTGAATTATATTCGAATTACTGACATTATCTAGATTCTCTGAATCATATTCGAATTACAGTTTACCCTAGTTAAAATCTGACTCTATCTTGAAGTCTATATATATATATATATATATATCTATTTTAGGGTGTCTAGTCGAATTAAGAAGAGAAAAGGCATGGCATTCTCTCATTCAAAAAGACAAAAGACATTAAAACCCTAAAAATTAGAGAGAGTCATTTAACGCAAAAGGAGGTGCTAGCACACCAATTCGTTTTTGAGAGAGTTTGTTCGTGTGGATACCTGTAGAGGACGTTGCTCTAAGTAACAACGTCTGAATCCTATCCTGAATACTAAAAGCTCGAGTTAGGGTGTCACCGGAGTGAACCCGCTCTCTCCCTTCCAGAATCTTGCCCGTTTTGTCATCCTGGTAAGATTCCATGACTTTATTATTAATCTAATCGAATTGCATGGATCATGCGAGAGTTTTGTGGGAATTAATTTTTAACTTTTCGCTGCATATTTAAATTACAAAATCCAACAAAACCCAACATATTCAAGAACCATTTCCATGCGTCATCATTCTGCGGGTCAACCACACCTTAAACAAGAGGTTATCGAGGGTTGTTTCCATCACAGGTGGTGGTGATGATCATTACTCACTTATATTTAGTCTTCAAAAAGATTCCATCAATCGTAATTACCTTTCTCATTGCCTTGAATCTTTCAATGCATGCACTTAGTGTAATGAAAAGGTACTTAGACTTTTGATCACCATTTACAACCAAATCTGTAAATATGCCAGGATTCATAATTTTTATCATGCGAATATGACTAGGAAGCATCTCAAACCTGACCTCTAATAAACCTCTAACATCATTTATAGGCTTATGTTCGCCCTTCCAAGCTTTGAAGTAGGATATTGACATGCCATGATTTTTCATCATCTTTATTACTCTCTTTGGAGTGGGTGCCTCAAGTTCGCATAAATACTCCTCCAAAATATCTAAAACTAACTTTGTAGTCGCTTGTCGGTTTTCCTTTATCCACCAAACTAGCAAAGCACGTATGGGTGTTGTAAAATATTCAAGGGAAAAATAATATGAGTTTATGATCCTTGCTGCTCGTAGAGCCTACTTGCAATCTAGGATTATACATTTCACCTGAAAGAACTTTGTTGTCCACTTCAAACATTTATATTTGAAATAAGCTTTAAAAGAAGCATCAATTACCAAGTTCTTTAGCTCTATTTTGCTTGCAAATTCATGACCAATTGCAATATCTATACCATCATCAAAGATGAAAGGCGTACAACTGTCATCTATCACTAATAGTTCATAATGATCTATGATAGTGTTCAGTTTTACATATGAACATTGTAGATGTAGAGTTGAGGCAGATGCCATTGTCTCCTAATGGGGTTGTTCCTTCAAGGTAAACTCATCTGGAGCATCTCTTTCGTGACCTAGTGTAGAAACAACATCGTATGCCCTTGACGCCTCCATGTAAATGATAAAGTACTCATCTTGAATAACTTTAACATTTACAATGGTACGACCTCATTTCTTTCAACTTAGAGCTCCTCTTTGTCATTGCCTTCAGCACTTTCGACCTTATTTATAAGCTCGACTTATAGCATGCTTTTACGTTGCGATGTTTTACAAAAGTCCAAAAGATAACACTTAGTATCAAAATAGTCCAAAATGAATTTACGTTCTGGCCATGTTGTAAACATAGGAATATAACTCATTTTCAACTCTGTATTGCATTGATTCATAAGAAGCCTTTCAAAAGAACAATCCACAATCACAAAAAATTTCATCTTAGTTGGATCATCTAATAATATTATGCTTTTAACTTGCTTATTCCTTGAATAACATTCATGCAACTCCTCCCTTTCTCATCCATTCCTTGTCATATTGATAATATATGACAATTTTAGTTATTTTCCTATAAAGACAAAAAAAGCATTGTTATTAAAGAACATTGAAATTAGTAAAAAAGAATGAAAAAAGGTAAGACTGAAAGACAGGAAGTCTTCATGGTTAGACCAAACCCAATCGTCTTTTGACCACTTTGACCAGTCTTATTGGTCATCTGTTGGTTTATAGGTATTTTCCATAAGATGTTTTCATCAAATTTAAATGTTTTTTGAGTCGAAAATAGTGCAAAATAGGATAAATCATTGTTGTTTTCTAAATTAAGCTCCTAAACATGAATACTTAATTTTAAACAACAATGTAAAGCAAATATAAGAGATTTTAAGATTAATTTACTAAAATCATAGGGATTTGACAATATCTTGAACTATCCTATTTCCTTGTGGCCAAAAATTGACGCTCAGAGATTAACGGTGGTGGAGGACATCACCAAGATATATGGATGGCAAAAAGGAGATATTTTTAGAGGAAGAAGATGATATTTTTATTTTAGTTTTCTTTTTATTTTCAAATTTTATTTTATTTTTATTTCTAAAGGGTATTTTGGAGAAAATAATTTTTTAATTAATGAATAAGTCATTAGTGTAACATTCCCACTTTCAAAGTTACTCATGTAATTTCATGCCCACTTAATCCCATATTTGCAAAGCACCCCGTCTTTCACAAGTTAAAATGAAAAGTTATAGCAACCGTTTGGGGGTTTGACATAGCCTAAATTCCTAATGGCCCATATCATTTGCTATAGCCCAATAGAAAAGCACCAGCTCATAAAAGAAAGGGAGCCAAACCAGGTTTCGTTGAACAACAAGCTAAATGTGCCTAATCGAATTGACAAGCTTAAACCCACTTTAAAAAATAATGTCCAACTCTCTCTAATATCATAAAATTTGTAGCTGAGTAGTTTGATTATGAAGTATTGGTTATCTAAATTGATTTTAGACAAAATTACAAAAACATGGTAGAGGTGCGAAATATATATGACAAATTTCCTCAAAACTTTTGTAAAACATGCTATAGATTATGTTAATTTAACGCTATATAAATATGTATAATTTGTGCTTACTGGTTGAAGCGATTAGGACAAGAAACTTCTACCAGAGATCACTGTTCTCTGAATGATATCACCATCTTTCTTGCTTAGTCTTCGATACTAGATGGACGTATGTATGGGTGTAGAAAGAATCAAGGGTTTCTAATGAACACTCTTCTTATTTTTCTTACCTGCTAATCTCAACGTATGAGCAAAGTAGGTATTGGGATTAAGTACTTCTTCTCTCTTTCTCTCCCTACATGCTTATGCAATGGTTTTTGGCAAAGTTTTTGTAGTCTCTTTAATACTCTCAATTATATGTAGCTTGAATAGAGAAGACCTCTATTAATAGAAAATGAAAGACCTAATTAATTTTAAAAACTTCCTTTATTTTAATTTTAATATCAAATATTACAAAAGAGGTCTTTTTCCCTTTTCTTATCCATAATAGGTGCCACCACACATAGATACTCTATCTATGTGTGGCATCAATTTGAGGAGAAATGAGAGAGAGAATATACTTATTATCCAATCTTATTTGTTCCAAATTTAAGTTTTTAATTTTGAATTAAATCATATTTATCTAAAAATAAAAAAAAATCCTAAATATAAAAACTAGGTGAATAAACTTTGGATTGCATATGGAACTTTTGCCTATGTCTTTGTGCACCACACATATTGGGTGAGATTCATTATGTGTCTTCCAAAATTAATTATTATTTATTATTTAATAATTAGAAATTAATTTCATAATTAATTTATTTTGAGTGATATTTGATTTAAAATTTCATATTCTAAATTAATTTATTAACTAATAATTTTACTTCTTTAAATAGTGTTTACAAGAATGGTAGGAAAGTAATGGACCCATAATTTCAAACTCCAATAAAACCAATATATTAATTAAATATATTCATTAAACTCTTTAATTAATATATTTCTTTTGTGAATTTTAATGTTACTCCATTAAAAACTTATAATTGCATTATTGAAATTATAGATATAATTACTCATTTCTTAAAGTCATCCATTTGATATAGTTATTGCATATAAATTAATCCTTAATAAATAATTCATAATTAGAGATAGGCAAAACTCCGTTAACCTCTTCAATTACTTCTTTATCTTTGGCCATAATAAATTCATAAACTTAATCTTGAATTGAGTGCTTATATTATTCAATATCCGAATAAATATTCATGAGAATTATTTATGTACTTATCATTAGAGAATAAATGAATTCCATCTTGTAATATTAACATTTTCGGCTACTTACTTTACTATGCCTTCATAATACAAGGGATGGGATTAGATTGTCTAATCCATACTTAGTAAATAAAAAAATACATAATTCCATAAATAGAAGTCTGCTAAAAACTCAGGATCAAGATCATTTTATACATGACCATTAGTAGGTATGATTAAAACTTGTTGTATTTAACAAAAATTATTAGTTGTTCATATCACATCATGTTCCAAGTCTTACATAATCTCATTATGTGCAGTGTGCTCATTTAATGATTCACTACATTAACGGTTTAGATAAGACCACTCCATTCTTAGTGGAAATGACCTGTACTGGTAACACTCAATTAAAGATTTCATATTTTAATTGAATAATCAATTATATATTACTAACTATTTTAATGATTATCCTTAAATATTATCCTCTTATATACAATACTTATATACAATATTTAAAGTCACATAGATAATTATAGAATTTTAATAATATTTATAAAGTATTTAAAATACATACATATAAATATAATAAAAAATTCACTTTATTTATTTATAAATATGTTGTTTACAAAACATCACATACTTTAAGGACATCTATCTTAACATGAACAACATAAAAATGCCTTGGATGACACAATGAGCAATAAATTTGCTAAATGTGAAACTGACAATCAAGAAAAGATTGTGGACTCATTTATTTTGGACAAAGCTGATGAATATGGATGGTTCAGTTAGTGTTAATACAATTTTTGAAGATCAAATTGTGGATCCTTTGGATGTGCTTGAATTTAAAAACTTAGATAACCAAATTAGTCTTGGATTACTTGATGAATGTTGTAAAATAAAGAAGACAAAACAAGAGAATATAGTTTGAAAGTAGAGAAGAACATAAGAGAATGAGAGAATGATATCTATTTCTTCTTTTTCTTATAAGTACATGCCTCTTAAAGCCTTTATTTATATGTTAAAAATGCCCATAGGTTATAATAAGTTTAATGGTGTTGTAAATAGAGAAAATAACTATGAATAAATTGTAACAAATAGAGGTTATGGAATTTAAGATATCTTGAGGGTTATGAGACTTGAAGACTTTGAGGGTTATGGATATTCATTATAATACTATATTCATAACAACGAAAATAAAAATGAATCAACAAGTCAAGTTGTTCAAAAGATTGAAACAATTGTGACACAACTTGAACAGTCAAAGGGCTATAAATACCTTTATTAACTAATTGTAAGGAAGACTAAATTATTGAGCATTGAATATAAACTTTGAATGTTTTCTCTTCTAGTTGGGAATTTTCCTTTTAAAGGGTGTTCTTAGATTGGTTTTTCGTTTCTTCCATTCAGGCTAAACCAGTAAAATACAATATTTCCAATTCTACTGCATCTTCAAACCTTCACTATAGCCGGCAGCCAAATAAGACCAAAGATAAGGACCTGAAATAGTCTGAGATGAAACTCCGGTCGGAGCCTATACGACGAGTAGGGCCTTGCTTGAGTAGCTCCCCTTCAAAGAACTCCCAAACAAGAATCACACTACGATTCACCTGCATTTCTTTCTCTAATTGTGCGTTTGGATACACACAAACCCTATGATTTGAATCCGAATGGGGCAACCTGCTCTAAACAAGGGCGAGAGAGCACCAGAATGGCATCAGGGGCACAAAACCTATAAATACAAGGTATGGACAATTACCATACAATTACCCTGATTGCCTTCTTGCTCATCTTATTTGCTTGGGTATCAGAGTTCTTGGCAAGTATTCCACGAGCGTACTCAAGGACTTTTCCCTTCCCATGCAGGTAACCAAGCGGAGTACCAATCTGAAAGTATGCACAGCAGCACGTGGTTATTTGTCCACTTTTCGATATTGCCATTAAATCTTCCGTTGTTGTTACTTGCGCATCCAAAGAAATAGAAGATAATAGTTCAGAAATCAGGAAAGGGGTATACTTTCACCTCGGGAAAGGAAAACAAATTATTTCATGAATAAAACCAGAAAACAAAACGTCTTTAAAATGCGGATACAGTTGTGGACGGCATGAATTGAATTCAACAGATCAATAATCCAATCATATTTCGTATTCTCAATATATGTCATACACAGGCCCCACCAAAACCTTTTCATAAACAATAAAACATGAATACCAATTGCGAAGTACATGGCAGTAAATTTTTAGTGGCATCGCCAGTACGAAGGCATTGGCTGATTCACTTGCCTTGGGACGAAATAATGATGACAATAAAATGAATACAATGAAAAAGATTTTAAGTAAATTGGAAATTCTCTCTACTCCACAGATACACACTCGCTGGTAAGGAAGCCACTGCACTGATGTTGTTGCCCCATTACGTTACCCAAGAAAAAATTCGGCATCTCAGTAGACTTCGCTCACGCTAATATCGCTAGTGTCGGGTGCTATGAAAATAGCAGCCTGTGATGCGTTGTGACTTTAAAACAGAATGGCTTCAAAAGGCACAGAGACCAGCTCGAACGAGCTCCATCTATGGAAACAGAATTCCAAAAAATGGAAATATAAGACAATATCTTTCACGGAATGTTCCTCTTCTCCTCTGACCTGTGACGATACAACTTGGCAATGGCTCTCCTTTCACAGTCCTGCAATGTTTAAAACCAGAAAATGAATCAATATACTCATATGACACCTACCTTTGCAAACACTTTCATTCCTCTTTTTTTTTTTCCTTCATTTTTTTATTACTTGTTTAATCATCAATGCAGGCATATTCGTGTCTCACTATAGTTGTATCTCATTGTAGTTTTCTCTCATTTTGGCTGGTGATGTAGTTCTGATCACTAGTCATTTACCTTAAACATATTAAGATGAAAAGGTTTTTCAGGGTTCATCCTTCTCAACTTCTGGTACGTATACGCAAAACTGAGCTGATCACGAGGAGTAAATCGATCAACCTCATTGAACCAGAGACAAGAGAACAAATTTGACATCGGCGTGTGTGCTCGTATGATAAACGACCCTTCCGGTACATCTGCCAATGGGAAAATGAATATGCATGAGATCACTATGAAAAAGGACATTCAAGTCATGATAATCGAGAAGAAAGATCATTACTGCTGGGTAGAAGCTTGTTTGGGTCTGCAGCATTAAATCTTGTCAATCCATCAGCCTGATAAAATTCAAATTGTTGATCTATGATGGTATGATTGTACTTGTTCAGTTTCTTATTTTGCATAACCTCTTCCCATACGCAATGTCTGTCATAATGATTTGAGATTGCGTACTCGTGACCCTTTCGCCACAGGAAGTATTCCAAAATGAGTAGAGGATCAAGCTGGAGTCGTAATTTGCTATCCAACCAGATAGAATACCTGCTAAGATTTGTATAGAAATTTCAAAAAGAGCTTCCTTGCATGATAACTCTACATAACCAACATATATATATATATATATAAAATTGTTGAATTGGCGCTGAAAGCATCAATGATATTAAGAAATATTATCCTTAAAACAGTTTCTATAGAAACAGGACTATGCAAAATTGCTTCAAAGGACCATAAATTTTCGATGCTAAGATTAAGAGTGTAAGTTATGGATAGCAACTCAATGCATTAGCTCATTGTGGACAGATCAGCAAAATATGACACCCAATCCACAATAAGCATATCGTCTGTGAGTTAAAATATTCCTCGAACCATCCTGAATGAACCAAAACAAAATGATCTCTTTAGTATATTCTTTTCAGACATTACACGATATATAGTTTTCTTCAGATAGTACGCTGTTTGAAGAACAAGTTTACCAAGAGGACAAGCAGTCCACCAAAGAAAAACATGTTTACTTGACTTCTTTCCCATCTTTTAAACATAGTGCTATTAGAGCATTATTATTATTTTTTTTTTCAATAGGAAAATGCTTCTTTTATTGAAAAAAAAAAAAAATGATCCACTAAAAAGAACGACCAAAACAATACAGAGGATGAGGGATCCACGGGACTGGAAAAAATAGCCAATAACTAGTAAAAATAGGAACACCAAAAACTATAGAGCATTATTTATGAAAGGGACGTTCAGTGATCATTATCTGCATCCAAACCGACACAGTTTTATTTGTGCTTCCACGAAAATTGAACTGATTGGTTTATTTAGGAAGCTTGACTTAATTTTGATTTAAACGCATCAACAATATAACCCATCGGTTCAATTGCAGGTAACAGGACACCACATACATTTGAAAGTCGAAGTTTTCCTAACATGTCCAACGTAAATGAACAAAAAGTATATTTAAAAGAGATGCTAGAAAGGAGAAAAAGGTAAAAGACTGAACAATGACTAGGTTACTTGATAACAAGCGTTAAGTAACGTACTATTGAGCATTGTATTCTGAACTCAGAGACGCAGTAAGGGAATTGAATATCTGATTTTCAATATTATATCCCAAAACACAGATGCAACAACCATGTAGAAAATAAAAGGGCTTAGGAACAAGTTGATGCTGCTGTTAGAAGCAATGAGGAAAAAAAATGATGATAACACTTCTCATGACCATGCATACACAAGCAAACAAATGCAAGACTATCTATTATGCATACTTAACTAAAAGGGCTAAGAAACACAATAATGATGCTGTGCATTACATACTAAAGTTGTATAATAATACTGCAGCGAGAAATATTTCAACACTATTACTTGTATTGCTCTCACCTGGCGGAAGGGAAAAGCCGATGCGGTAAAAGTTTTGGTATTTTTCCTACTCTTCGCATATCAGTATATGGTAGGTTCTTAACCACCACAATCTTCCATAACCCTATAAAACCCATTCTATCTGGTGTTTGACCTTCTGAAGCTAGCCTTTGCAAAGTAATCTCATCAATGAACATAACAAAGCAGACATTTTTCCTTGACAACTTAGTGACCTGAAATTAACTAACTGAAAGTGAGCCATCTCCTATAACTCCAAAAACAGCAAAATAAAGAAATAAATAAATGATTAAATAAAATAAAATAAAACAAAAAAAATGGTCGCGGCTACTTGAAACTTAAAAAAAAACGTCAGTACTGAACTCTTGGACAAGTTACATGATTAAACTTGCAAATGGGATGATATAGAGCATCTCTATCTACTTTCAAACGGCAAGAAACTTTGTTTTCTAGTTTACAAACATACCGCATCGTTAATGACACAAAAGATCTCACTAGAACACTATATTCAAAAAAAGTCACTCCATGGAAACTACACAACATAAAAAGAAATAAAATATTATGTTAAGGAAATATCAAACCAATCTTTCCATTAACTAAAATCAAGTAATTTCCATACCGTTTTACCAGTAGGTGTTCTCAAGTGATCTGAATTGCCAAATATACAGGACATGACAGCAATATGGCACCTACTGACGTAATTTTGATCATCTTCCGCTAAATCAAATCCAGTACTTGGAGATCCTTTAGGACCTTTGATAAAGCCACAATTTATTTTTTGATCGGTAGCCAAGAATGAATTTTCTCTTTCCCGCATACTTTGATGCCCAGCAAATCTGGGTTCCCAACGCTCTACGCCATCAGGCTTGTCCTCTGTCTCAGTATACTGCAAGCTAAATCTTGCAAATTTCCGACTTTCTAGAGGCTCTAGAAGCTGTGACGTAGAGTTTAAAAATTTTATCTCGCAAGAACCTAAAGAATTTGAATATGACATGTCAGGCACATAGAAATGAATAAGAACCAGATTAAATATTCAGAATCACTATAAATGAACAAATGGACACCTAGATAAATGAATAATGCATGCCAAAATCACCTATTTTTCAATACTTCAAGAACAAAGAAAATCATAATCTAGCAGGATCACCAAAAGACTGACTTTTAAAATTTTTTTGTCAAGGAAACCTGGTCAAAATTTTCTTCCATAAACCTTCTAGTAAATTCAGATGCTATCAACATCCATTAAAGTACAAATTGTTTCAATTTATCACAACACAAGTATTAAACCGGCCGCCTGGTAGATGCTCAAAAAAATAAAATAAAATAAAATAAAATAAAACATGACTTCATGCTTAGAACAGTCAATCCATTCAATAAACTCCTCATTTACACACTTCTAAAACCTCATTTAGCCAGCACTACCTCCATTAGAAATACCTAAGACCTGCATACTTGTGGTTTTTCAGTAGTCATTTAATATCAGCTCTTTTTTCAAGACTCATGATACCGATTAGCTATATCTAATTAGTTAAGCTACTTATCTCCATATTCTGATGTCTAATGCGTAAAATAAATAATAAATAACAAGAAAAGAAAGAGCACAACATTTGCAGCAAAAGAAGTGCCATTGTGCAAATAATTAAAAAACAAAGCACATAAAATGCATATTGTAGAAATTACCATTTTTATCAATAACGGTATTGACAATCAATGACAAACAATACTGAAATGCCTAGACTCCCCATCATTTAGTATATCCATTAATTTCTGTTTGCATATAATGACTTGATAAAGAGATAAAAGAGATAAAGTTAGGTGTCAGAAAGAACATTAAATTTAAAAGCAAAACTCAAGCTATTTGCACAGTGGCACAACTAAATTTGACAATGCATGAAAAAGAAGATAAACATGTATCAAGAAACTACAGAACATATATCTATTTGAAACACCAAAAAAAAAAATAATAAAATAAAATAAAAATAATACCGGAAAACTTGCGACGCTTTCCCTTCTTTTTTGAATCTGATCGTGACCTTCTTGAAGATTGGCCATCCTTGCTGCTAACATCTTTGGATTTTCTATCAGCTGCCTCAAGATTTTGAGAATGCTCAAAAGAGTCCTCCTCGAGGGATTTAGTTGACACATCCTCAACTTTCTGGGCAATATTCCGATTGTTGGACTTGGCTCCGTCGTCTCGACCATCTTCATAATGGGATTTTGCTACATCAAAATTGTCCTCTTTGTCAAGTCTAGTGTCATCATACTCGTCCCCATGAACATCATGATAATCTATTCCATCATCATACTCATCAAAAGAATCAACCACATCATTTTGCTTCTCCAAATTCTCATCATCGGACTGATGATTTTGCCAGACATGTTCTTTCAAGGAGTTCTGCGAATTCTTCAAAGAGGCGTCATATTCTGCCTCATACATTTTCAACTCATCACGCCCTGCCTCATTGTACAATCCGATGCCTTTCTCATCCGAAACCTTTCGGTAACCAACACCAACAGATTTCTTCTTCTCAAAGTTCTTCACTTTTGCCGAATCATCACTATTATCATTAGCCTCATCCCCAGCGGCTATTCTACTATGTTCTACCATGTCCTCATTGTAATCATCATCCCTTCTCCTGTCATCCCTATCCCAATACCGTGAATCTCGGCCATGGACTACCGAACCCTGACCGAACTTTAGGACTTTATAAGTCTCCGTCCGTGTCACATTAGCTAGAAAATCATCGTCATCATCCTCACTTCCATATGTATTCACTTCTAAACCAGCACCAAAAAAAAAAAAAAAGGTTTCTTTCAGTGTCAATTCGTAGACCAATTTATCAACTCCCCTAACAACAAAACTAAATCTAGTTCTTTCCTTAAACAGAAATTTTCATACCTTTTCTAGCAATTATCCGCATAGACCAAACATTCCAAATGCAAAAGATGAGTGTTAAGCGTTAACACACAGAACAGAATAAATTATTTTCTCGGCAACCAAACAAAGTACACAATGTACATTAATTACGATCAGAGTAAAAGAAAATTGATAAATGCTCAAACTTCTATATTTAACAGATGCACCGCATAAATACTTTCTCTCTAGCTTTCTTTAAGTTTCTAAGCAAACAAATAGAAGAAGAAATCTCAAAAAAAAAAAAAAAAACCTTGGGTGTCTCTGGAGATAAAATAGTAGGCCAAGACGGTGGCTGAGAGGACGAGAGAGAGAACGACGACGACGGCGCCGATCGAGAGCGAACCGCCGAGAGGACCACGATTCGACCGGCCCAATCGGCGGACCCGACCCGGTTTGTGGGAACCGGAGCGGACTCCGATGGTCACGTGATCCGATACGCCGTTGGAGTGGTGGTGGAGATCGTGGGCACGTGCTCCGAACCTCTCCGTCCCCGTCTGCCTGTACGGAGACATTCTTGCATTGTTCGTGCAATAATTCAACCCAACCAATACCAACGAACCAGGATCCCTCTCTTCTTCAAAACTATCTGTTTATTTCTTTTTATTTATTTAATTTTTTTTTTCCACTTTCCGTTTTCGATTCGAATCGAACTCCGCTTCATGTATTGTTTTTGTTTTTCAAGGAATGTAAGACATAATAGTTTGTGTGATATTGAGATTTAAAAGAGTGTTTGTTTAGGGAAGAAGTGTGAAGATTATAGAAAAGGTTTACTATTTCTATATTCAAATAAATACTTGTGTGTTTTTTTTTTTTTTTTTTAACTTTTTTCTTTGTAAATGGCGATGAGAGAAATAAAATGGATTTTCTTTTTGGGGAAAAAAATATTTTTTTGAGATGTAGTAAAATAGATTTTTTTAAATTCTTTTACTTACTGTCTTTGGGCTTAAATTTGCATTAAAAACAAAAATTTGAGGCTAATAATAATCTAATGATAATAGATATTGTCTAATATATCTCGTATAATTTAAAAAGAGAAATCTTACACTTGGTTTTGATATATTTTCCTCAATCAAACAGGGAAAAAAGTGAAAAGAAAATAAACGTATGTGAATAACCTTTCATTGCGATATGAAAGTATAAAAGTCATTGTTGAATTAAAATGCTGTTGTTACAAATTAACGGGTAAAAATTTTTAATGACGGTCTTTTATTGTTGCCAAATATCCGACCTTTTAATGACAACTTTTGTTGTGGTAAAAATAAAAATAAAAATAAAACATGCAATTTTTTTTTTTATTATTTTTTTGTGCTGCTTTTGGTGATGAAATGCATCATTGCTAAAAGCGAATTCAAATATTAATGTGAAAAATAAAAGCATGCAAACGAATTTTTAATTTTTTTTTTCAGGTATGTTTTGGCGATGACATAGATTATTGTTAAGAGTGTTGATAGAAATTTTGACATTTGACAACAACTTTTGTCTCCGCTAGAAGTGATTCAAAAACTACGCCAAGCTTATGATATCCATGTCTTGTGATGTCATGAACTCTGGAAAAATTCGTAAGAAAATTCTCAGCCACTAAGATTTCTCACTTAAACTTTTTATCAAACAATTAGAGAGCTTTAGAATATTGTTAAAAAATCTTTACCGTTCATCTCACATAGTGAAACAATCTGGAGAATTCTGTTTTAGAGAGAGAAAAATTGAATAAATATCTCTCTATATCTGATATGAGAGATTGATTTTATATTTATATCATATCAATTTAGACAATTGACCTATGTATTATAATAAACCTCCACCACCTGTACCTATTTTGTTACAGGACCTTTGTTATACGTTACCATTACCATACTTGGACACAAGCAAAAAAGCTCAAAAGTCTACACTTTATCTGGATACCATAACTTGAGCTAAAGAGTTCAAGGGCCTTCATATATGTGAAACTGCTGGTGGAGAGAGGTAATCGTTGCGGAGGCAATAAATATGCCAAACGAAATCTTTATGCAAGATCTATCACAATAAAATATTTCTTTGAAAATATAATATGGAAATGCATATATTCTTATTAAACATAAACCCTATCATTAAAATATACTAGGGCTCAATCCAAACACAACAAATCAATACATACAAGCATATGAGATATTGCTAAGAAAAAGTTTGCTGCATTTACTTCAGAAACAAAAAGCTCAATATTTGCTTTCATGTTAGAACATTGTGGGGTGCCTTGATAATAAGAGTCTTGCATGTTTAGAAAGTTTTAGTTCCAGTTTTCAATCTATTTTATGATAAGCATGCTTATTACTCCTTATCCAAGTGCCATTGATAAAAGGTAAAAGTAAATGAAATGTATGCTCTTCAATATGTTTTTGTAGCAATGGTGTACTATTTCTGTAGCGCCTAGCATGTATTTTTTTTCCTCTTAATGAAGAAGTTCATTACACACAAAAAAAAAAAAAAAAAAACTTTTTTTTCCAAGACTACAACTTAAATATTGAATTCTAATACTTTTTTTTTTCTTGTGCAGGAAAAATTTAACTTTGAAAAGACACCATAAATCAAAAAGGCTATGGAAGATTAAATGGCTAACTCAAGCAGAAGTACTTGATGGTTTTTAATGCGTAAATACTTTAAGGACATAGGCGAGGAAATAACATGAGAATCTGTAAGGAGATTCCTACATAAAGACATTTTTAATTTGAAAGATTGGATACAGCTTTATGATTATGGGAGCACTAATGAGCAAATAGTAAGTCTCAAACATTTTGTTAGTGTTCTAGTGATATTTTTTTCACTCAATTTTACATTACTTTTTTACAATAAGTAATTTATCTTATTCTTTTGGAAGCTGGCTAAGCAAAATGCAGATAATCATGCAACAAACAAGAATTGCAATAGCAAGCATGGGTGGAAATCCCATGCCATGCATTGTAGAGGACTGGATATATAAATCGTCTATTAGCTATATGAATTTAATTTTACTTATATTTATTGCTCTTTCAAAATATTGCTATAGAGACCAACTAATTTGCAAGTGACATTAAATATGATCGAGCGATGCATGCCAATCACAAAACAAAATAATGGTGTGATCGGCAAGCAGAGCAAGACTGTCTAAGTAATTAATTTTAACTAATATGCTTGCACTTTTTGTAAATCAAATAAGTTCTCTATGCATGTTTTTGTAACTATAACTCTTTTTTATTTTTTTCAGAATAAAATGTTGCCGCTTAGAGACTTGCAGTTCTAACAGCCTTCTCATGAAGATACAAGTGCCTAGAGCTCACATGTTCCTCTTAAAGAAGAAGAGTTAGTTCAAAGGGTATGCCAGCTTCGTCAGGGATACATAATGACACTTTGTTTGAGTGATTTCTGTGCTTTTTAAGTATGATTTTAAGTCTGCAGTTTAGATACAAAGTTTAAAAATGAAAAACATTTTGTAGATCAAAGCGATGCAAAGATTTTAAACAATTGTTAATGTTGGTGTGTGTGTGATTTGAGCTTATATAAACAAAGTAATTTAAGATTGTTGCTCACTTACATAAGAGGCTTAAAACCAAAATCAAATGAACTACGAGTTTTCGTGAGTACTTTCAATGCTTGATCGATCTTGAGATTTGATATTGCTCTAAATTTTAGCAAAACCTAAAAATTAATTTGTTATCCTCAAAACTAATTTAAAAATATCTTTATGAAATCTTAGCGCCAACAATTTTACTTTTAGATTTTATTTATGTTCCTTTTTACGGAAAATAATTTATTCATTTTTTACTCTAATAAATCATATTGACGTAACGTGATCACAAATGCTGTTTAAAACATTCATTTCAATTTCTCAAAAAAATAAGGCTCCAGGGCGACTTGATTAATTATTCTTGTGAAATACTGTATGTATTGGCATGCAAGGTAATATTTTCTAATCAAACTAAAAAAGACTAAAGATGTGATAAGAATAACTTTTAAGATTTGTTTTTTCTTTAATAACAAGACGTTTAGGTTTCTGTAATTTGCAATATATTTTGTTACTTTGTACATACATATATGTTAATTGTAAATAGGTCTAACCTGCATCATTATAAAATACACATTCAACAATAATTTGATGAATCGATTTAGGTATAAACCTTTTTTTCTTGAAAGGGTAAAATTTCTTTAAACTAAAATCAGAGTTACAATGGCAATAGAGATGATAAAAGACCACCATAATATATGAGATGAAACCCTCTAATATGATTAGATCCAACAGTAAATTTCGATGGTAAAGCACTTTTTAAGAAAGCCTTTACAATGGATGGATCCGTCCAGTCAATTGAAGGGCGAAATACAGTAGAACAAGGGCTACCATCTACGTCGCCTAGAGACAACTCTAACAAAACTAAATGCACACACAAAACTAAAACTGGCAGCCAAAAACTAGGTCCCGAAGATGGAAAAACCATCTTTATTATTATAATTTGAACATAAAAAATAATACAAACAACCAAATGAAGGTGAAAACATCTACGCCTTTATTAAACGGAAAACTAAAAAAAAAGAAACTATCACTATCGGTAATGCAGACTCGCCAAGCAAGCTAGAGAACCCCTCGTCATAGCCCGTCGTGTCGAGGCCAAGCACGCACCTGAAGCCAAAGAGCCCATAGCAGCAATCCCAACCTCCTTAGCCACTATCCTCGGCCATATCTAGATCCGTCACAACCTGAGTAACCATGGCCATGACAAAGCCACATCAAGGCAGAAGCCAGCTCTCGAATACATTGAATCTCCTTCCCTAACTAGCCCATCTCACCTCTCTCATCACCCGATATCAAGGTCTCAGGACCCAAAAACCAAGCGCCAAAACACCCGCCGTACTAACCCTGCCAAAGGAGAGTGGCTCCGGCTCCCAACTCTGAAAACCCCGATCCCCCCAAGACCTATATTTTCTCAACAAAACATGAGCTTCTCCGATCAGCAAACAGTCGACGTGAAGCCCCCACCGCACGTCCCCCGCACACAGCCACCCCCTCCCCTAAGCTAGAGCACCGATGGCCAGGCTAGAGCTAACGTCGGGCATCTGCCTTGGGGTTGAGATGGTGCCGGCACACACAAAGATACAAAACCTTACTAGAACTTTTCTTTTGAGAAAGGCTTTTTGAAAGCCTTTTCGCTGTACATGTAGGATAATTTATAAAGAATAAAATTCCTTTTTTTAAGGGAATATGGTTTAGGTAGAAACTTTTAAAATACTAGCTAGAGC
>CAMOHE010050679.1:0-11025 GCA_946598075.1 Artocarpus hirsutus | reverse complement strand
TAGAGAAGAACTCTCAGTTTTTCACTCAGAGTATTTTGCAAAAGTTACATGAAAAAAAAAAAAAAATTACTCTTGAGATAACTGTTATCTCTCCCTATTTATATCTAAGCAATTAGTTATTTTTCAATTGATTTTCAATTTAAAAAATAACCACCATATCACACATATAGGGAAAGGATATATTTTTCAGGGTTGTAACCTTTTTAACTTTCTCTTTTTTTTTTTTCTTTCCCGAATCACTTTTGTGATTCTTGCGCTACACACACACATACATACATATATATATATATATATATATTAAAGTAGAACAACTTCACGTAACTTGCCTCTTTTTTTTTTTTTTTAATATTAATAAATGAATCAGGTAACTGATTCATTCTTTATATATATCTAATATATATAACGTAAAAAATTTGAAACGTAATATAACGTTTCCCCTTTTCTTTTCTTTTCTTTTTTTTTGTTTTATATTAATATATATATATTAATATATTATAAAATCTTATATATATAAAAAGATTTGGTGCAAAACCATATATATATATATTTATCTAAATTAAAAAATAAATCACATTTATTTAAGAATTTATCAATCAATAAATTAACTAATGCTCAGTTAAATATGACAACATTTATCACATTACATTATGTGTCACAAAGAACATTTTTCTGTATCACATTAATAATTCAAGTGTGAAATAATTAATTTAGAATTCTATAATTCTAAACTAAATATGTATAATTCATTCTATGCATTAATCCATTATATTATTACAGAGGTGGTATTAGGGACCTATGGACCTATAACCCAAGCTCCAATAAATTTGACAATTTATCAAACTCTTTAATTTATATGTCAAATCTATTAGTTTCAATGTTGCTCCACTAAAAACTTGAAACTGAACTCTTGAGATTATAGTAAAATTACTCAAAGAAAATTAGCGAGTAGTCCATTGATTTAATCATTACATAAAAGTCAGTCCTCTATAAATAGTTCATAATAAGAGTTAGGTTCAATTTTTGTTTACCTTTCTTATTATATCTTTATCCTTGAGTTCCAATAATTCTCTAATGAATAGTTAATTCATAATCTTATTATGAACGAGCGCTTTACTGTTTAAACCTTGAATTATCACTCAAGAGAACTATTTTTCTAACTTCCATAGGGAAGGAATGAATTCCATATCTGTATAATATTATTCCCAGCCACTTATTACATTATATTTCCAAGATGCTAAGTTATGATCTGTGCTTACACAAATCTTACCATGCAAGTCAAAAAACATAATGTCATAAATGCGAGTCTAATAAATACTCAGGATTAAGACTGTCAAATATATGATCATCATAGTGATAAATTTGAATACTCTATTTGTAACGGATGATTATTAGAGATTCATAATTTATCTGGTCCAGTCCTATATAGTCTCATTATATAAAGTACCTCAAATCCAATGTCTCTACATTAATAGTCCGGATAATGACTATTTCATTCTAAATGAGATTGGACCGCACTTGTAATATTTAATTAAAGATCTCAAACTTTAATTAATTATTACGGACTATTTAGATTATTATCTATAAATTTTATCCCTAAGCATATAACTCTTATATGCTAAATTTATAGTCACATTAATAATCATAGAATTTTCTCGATGTTTACAAATGTATTCATAATACATACAAGCAATTAAAATAATAATAAATCTCACTTTATTTATTTATTAACAATATGTACAATGTCACAGCTTTTAGGACACCAAACCCAACACGTGCCACTGTGCTTTGAGTGCACCTGCAATAGTTCATTCCCTTCACAGTAAACTCATCAAGTGCCTTCTCATTCGAATATTAAATTGGCCATATGTGGGATGAAGTTAGGCAACAATGTGGATTTTACGTTGTTTATGATCTTTGCCTAGGATTGGAAGCTTTAAAATGTGTTTGACTAAGTTTCATGCTCCATAATCATCCATATTTGGAGGCTTGGTGCATATGAAGTTAGCTTTAGCCAATGGTTTTGTCCTTTTCTATTAAGTTTTAATTGTCTGACACGCGATTTGAATGCCTCTAAAAAGATGCGCTAGAGTTCTCTCAATGAGAGTGCATAGTGCCTCTAGATGAACATCTTTTTCTCTCAAAAAAGGTATTCTTGATATGGGAGTCCTCATGAAGGCGTGCACAGAGTGCCTCTTGAGGCATGTCTGTTACTTCGAGATAAGGTTGTCCAAACTTCTTTTGCTAAGGAAAAGATCTTTAAGCTTTGGCTATACAGTGGGTTTTTTAAGGTAAAAGGAAGGCTTTGGGGCAAGAGAGGAATTTTTTTATATTAAATTCTCCATCAACTATTTATTGTAGCTCCATTAATTTGAAAACCCCTAGGTGGGATTTTAAACTGAAACAAATGAGCCTGTTTAACTACTTATGACCAACTAAACCACGATCCATATGAGTCATTCATGCATAGTTTGGGTCTATGTATCAAGTTCATTCGTGTTGTAGGACGAAAACTTGGGCGTAGGCCCTCAGAAGAACCTTATACAAAATTGACCATCAACAATAGGCAAGTAATATAAGTCATTGATTTCTCACTTATTGCACAATTTCATTAATAAATAATATAAGATAAAAATTTATCTTCTTTAAAAAGAAAAAATAGAAGCAAAAAAAGATTTTAAAAATAATAATCCAAATCTTTTAATATATATGTACACACATATATATATATATAGATATTATATATAGCACATACATTGTTGAGGGACAAGGATTCAGAAAAAACTAGCGAAAAAAAAAATTTTTGAGATGAAGATGAAAAGATTTGATAAAACGAGGAAGATTTAGGAATACTCAATGATTGCTTAAAAGAAATCCAATAAAGAAAAAGGTAACTGGTGCATAAAGTTGCTAAACTCACACCCAACTCTTGGGTGGACTAACTTGATGTTGATCAAGGAGCTATTATACAATCAAGACAAGAAAACAAGCTAATAGTGTCACAACCTACCTTTCCGGGCTGTGATAAAATTCTTTCTTACTTACTTAGAGGCAAAAATTTAGAAATATTTTTTTTTCTTAAAACTGAAATAAGTGCTTTACTTTACAATAATTTTGGTAACTCCCAAAAATACTTTAACACACTTATATTTACATAAACATTCATACTTTGCAACATTTTCCTTTTCAAACATTTCATTTCAAAACAACTTAACATATATATACAGCGGAAACATATAGTAGCGGACTCCATACCTGATCTGCACACATCATCTTTCCGCCAGCTCATCGTTAACATTTATTCTGACCTTCTCATCGGAATACCTGTAGCATGAAAAACTTAATGAGCTAACGCCCAGTAAGTCCCATAAATCCCACATGAACAATCAATTGAATGCATGATTCAATTATGCATTCTTATGAACTTTCCTTATCTTCCTCATTTCTTATCTTTCATTAGGGCCCAAGTGTTCGTACCATTGCGCAATATCATTTAGGTCTACATAACACCATGACCATATTTTATCCTTTAAACTCCCCCTTACTTTGGGAGCTGGTACGATACTTTTCTTAACTTCTGGTGACTTTTTACCAATCCTTTTAATATGGTTGTCATACCAAACATGAAATGATAATCACATGTTATCCATGGTACATAAATTCATGCAGAGCAGAATACACACCAGTATCTACTTCATATAAATACATGTATTCATTACTATATACACTAATACACAATATCTTGTATATGACAGTATGTAACATGTTATATACTTAGGTATTCTAATCGTATACACACACGCATCGATTCTATACCTCTTAGATATTCATTTCATAACAACATGCAAGTTTGCATTGTAATATATACCCTAAAATGCATATTCATGCATTCTACACCTACAATTTCATACTGTAGGTAGGAATGGTACTTACTTGCTTCTGAGCACTGCCAAAAACAACTTCAGTATTCTTTCTCCTAGACTCCTAGGATCCTGTTGGTCAATTACAAAATTATTAGCCAATTCCCAATACGTTTCATTACAAAACATTCATTACTTAATTGATCGAGTTGTATAACTATACACAACTTTATAAACATTGATTTTCTTATTTCTTTTTAATTCTATCCTATCGTTACTTACGAAGGGTGTAAATCTTTCTAATCACTTTCTTTTCCTATCTGTGACCTTATTAGAGCAACTCGGGTTATTCAGGCAAAAATGACGATTTTGCCCTTTGTGGCTCTACTGTCTTTTCCGAACTGAATTCGTTCATTTGACATACACAGCCACATATTAACTTAAAAATAATGTTCGAGTGGCTCATATCTCTTTATTTCGCACTCAAGCCCCTTTTTCATAAAACTTTATGGTTTAGCCCCTAAAAATTTGCCCCTAGGGCTAAAATTTTCTCTTTACATCAAAATTTTCTATTTTTCATAAAAAACATTTTTACTTGAAGTACCAGACCTCAAATCATTTTGAAAAATGATATTTTTCAATTTTACCATTTTTTCACTTTTAACATATTATTGAAAATTCAAAAACTCACAAACGGTTGAGTTTTTTGATGAACCGTTTGCATAGCTTAACAGTTTCGTCGAGATCTACAACTTTTGTATTTTAACTTTTCTCAAAATCTCACCG
This sequence comes from Artocarpus hirsutus, assembly GCA_946598075.1. Taxonomy (NCBI): domain Eukaryota; kingdom Viridiplantae; phylum Streptophyta; class Magnoliopsida; order Rosales; family Moraceae; genus Artocarpus; species Artocarpus hirsutus. Next base: position 6,382 of record CAMOHE010050679.1, on the reverse strand, counting down.
TACAGGGGTGTTTTCAGCTGTTTTTCATTTTTGTCGAGAAAGAAAATTTTCTTTCAATTTAGTCCCTTGGATGTTTTTGTCAAAATCATTTTCAAAATTTCAAATCTACCCCTACAGAGTCCATTCTATGCTTAACTCAGATCAGTCTCATGCTTAAACCTCATTTTCACACAATTTAACCATAAAATTACAAAAATATGATTTTATGCAAAAACTAACATTTTGCATCCTAAATCAAAACTTTGCAATTTAAACATGCTATGCATCACCTTCACATGAAATTTCATAAAACATAAACTCAAAAACTCATATGGATTTGAAAAAATAAAAATCCAAACAAAATCCATTAAAATCCAAAACTTTGAATACCAAAACTTACCAAAATAACCTCTTTTTGATTTCTAACCCTGAAATTCCTTTTGATCTGCCTCTAAGCCTCCTTTTCATACAAAAATAACATGGGTTAATATCCTTTCTTCAACCCATGAGAAATCCTTTAAAAACTCATCAAAAAGTTTAGAATTTCACCTTTAATCTTGTAAAAATCCTTGGGCCTTGCTTCTAAAATTGTTTTGGGGCTATTTTTGCAAGCTTTGAATTTGAGAAAATTTTTTGGAAGCTCTCAACAATGGCTGCCGAATCTTGGAGAAGAAGGAAAAGTGAAAATTTGTGATAAACAAGCCTTAAATGCTCACTTATCCATTTGGTGACTCATGGTAGCCCATGAGTATACCACTTAGGTGTCCTCACATGATTGGGCCACCTTTTAGGGCTTGGTGGCCCAATAACAAACTAACAAATGTTCACTTAGTTGAGCTAAAAATTTACACAGTGTAATTTTTCGTCACGCAGTATTTTTCTTATACTGCTGTGGTCAAATCAGTGTAGTTTCTATCCTTAGACTGTATAAAAATATTTAACTTACTTTTCGTTCAATTTTAGAGGCCAATCATAACATTTTTCGTATCTGCGTTTTCACTTAGCAGTATTCTTATATTGCTCTAGCCTTCTTCCTACCCCAGGTTAGGGTTTGGAAAAACCTTCGTGTCCTATTTGCATTCTAATCATCCATTCGTTTATACCACAATTTTATAATTAATTGTGATATAAAATTTATTTTATGGGTATTATTAACAAATTTTTGAGTAATTCAACTCATGAAAACTGTATTTTACAATGCCCAACATTTCATCACATTTCCCATAAAACATGCAATCAATGCCGTTTATTCACATTTTATCGTAATTTGTACAAAAATTACAACTTTTACAAAAATCACATTTTAAAAGTAAATTCATTAATTAAACCCAATTAAAATTAGGTTTTATTAATGAAATTTTCTCGGTCATTACAATCTCCCCCCCTTGGGAATTTTCGTCCTCGAAAATCAAAACAATTCGGGGTAGCTTTTCCTCATTTCATCCTCTCGTTCCCATGTTGCCTCTTCCACTTGCTGGTTGTGCCATAAGACTTTGACGAGAGGTATCTTCTTGTTCCTTAACTCTTTTTCTTCTCGTGCGAGTATTTGAACCGGTTTCTCATCATAGGATAGGTTCTCTTGCACATCAATTTTCTCTGGCTGTAGGACATGCGAAGGATCCGGTACATACTTCTTTAGCATGGACACATGGAATACATTGTGTACCAATGCTAGATCAGAGGGTAAGGCCACTTATAAGCTACATTGCCTACCTGTTCTAAGATTTCGAATGGTCCAATGTATCTTGGGCCAAGCTTTCGTTTCTTTCCAAATCTAATCACTCCTTTCATAGGTGTCACTTTTAAGAAAACCAAATCCCCTACTTGGAATTCCAAGGGTCTTCGTCGTCAATCTACGTAACTCTTCTGGCAACTAAAGGCAGTTCCATTTGTTGACAGATTAATTTCACATCCTCCGTCATCCTTTGCACGAAATCTGTAGTCGATAACATCTTTTCTCCTGTTTTATGCCAGTATAGTGGCAATCTACACTTCCTTCCGTAAAGAGCTTCATAAGGAGCCATTCCTATGGAAGCTTGATAGCTGTTATTGTAAGCAAATTCGATCGACAGAAGCTTTTTGTCCCATCCTCCTTTGAAGTCTAGCACACAGGCTCTTAACATATCCTCCAGAGTTTGAATGGTTCTTTTAGATTGACCATCCGTTTGAGGGTGAAAGGCTGTACTAAAAGCCAGCTTTGTTCTCATTGCTTGGTGAACGCTCCTCCAGAATTTAGAAGTAAACCGACCATCTCGATCAGAAATGATAGATTTTGGCACTCCATGATATCTAACTATTTGGGCTACATATAATTCAGCTAGTCTTTCCACAGAACTGCTAAGTTTAATGGGGTAAGAAGTGAGCCAATTTCATCAATCTATCAATGATTACCCATAGAGCGTCGTGTCCACTTGTAGTTCTGGGTAGTCTAGTCACCAGATCCATAGTTATCTGGTCCCATTTCCATTCTGGAATTTCAATCTTTTGTAGTTCACCTGCCGGTCGTTGATGTTCGGCTTTCACCTTTTGGCACGTAAGACATTTGACGACAAACTGTGCGACATCGTTCTTCATTCTGTGCCACCAATAATGCTCTTTTAGATCTTGGTACATCTTAGTAGCTCCTGGATGAGCCACGTATGGTGCTTCATGAGCTTCCTCTAGTACTTGCTTCTTTAATCCTTCATCATTAGGAATGCAGACTCTGCCTTTATAACGGAGAATGCCATCTTCCAAGATGCTAAATTCTGTCTCTTTATTCTCAAGAACTTCATTCTTAGCTTTAAGCAGCGACGGATTTGATCCTTGTCGCTTCTTTAGGTTCTCCAAGATAGCGGGTCAAAAAGATAAATTGGCTAATCCTCCAGTGGCTAGCTCTATTCCCGCTTCCATTAAGTCCTTTTGAAGAGGTTTTGGCATCAACTTTATCATCGCAAGCGAAGACATTGTTCTACGACTAAGGGCATGGGCTAATCGGTTAGCCTTTCCCGGGTGATATAGGATTTCACAGTCATAGTCTTTGACTAATTCTAGCCACCTTTGTTGTCTCATGTTGAGCTCCTTTTGTGTGAAGATATACTTCAAACTCTAGTGGTCCGTATAAATTTCACATTTAGCTCCGTACAAGTAGTGCCACCATATCTTCAATGCAAACACAACCACTGCTAACTCTAAGTCATGCGTCGGATAATTTCTTTTATGATCCTTTAGTTATCTGGATGTGTATGCAATCACCTTTCCATTTTGCATCAATATGGCTCCCAGTCCCATTTTCGATGCATCGCTGTAGATCACAAACTTTCCTAAGTCTATATCAGGTATTGTTAGCATTGGAGCACTTGTAAGTCGCCTTTTTAACTCTTTAAAACTTTCCTCACATTTCTTAGTCCATTCGTACTTTGCTGCTTTCTGGGTAAGTGCAGTGAGTGGTGCTGCAAGTCGGGAAAATCCTTCTACAAAATGTCGATAGTAGCTTGCTAAACTGAGGAAACTTTTAATTTCCGTTACGCTTTTCAGTGTTGGCCACTTATTTACCACTTCCACTTTGGAAGGATCGACTGATATTCCATCTTGTGTCACCACATGACCAAGAAAATGAACCTTCTCCAGCCGAAACTCACACTTCGAGAACTTGGCATACAGTTGCTGTTCTCTCAAAAACTGCAATGCAATCCTTAAGTGCTCTTCATGTTCCTTTGGCGTTCTTGAATATATGAGAATATCGTCAATGAAAACAATGACGAACTTATCAAGATATTTCTTAAAAATCCAGTTCATGAGGTCCATGAAGGCTGCCGGAGCATTGGTCAGTCCAAATGGCATGACGTAGAACTCATAATGTCCATACCATGTTCGGAATGCCATCTTTGGTACATCTTCTTCTTTAACTTGAAGTTGATGATATCCCAAACGTAAATCAATCTTTGAAAATACGGATGCCCCTTTTAGTTGATCGAACAAATCATCGATCCTTGGGAGGGGATACTTGTTCTTAATCGTGACCTTGTTCAGTTCCCGATAATCAATGCACATTCGTAACGTTCCATCCTTCTTCTTGACAAATAGAACAGGTGCCCCCCATGGGGAATGACTTGGTCGGATGAACCCCTTATCCAATAATTCCTTCAGTTGTGCCTGAAGTTCCTCGAGTTCCCCTAGAACCATTCGATACGACGCTTTTGAAATTGGGGCTGTACCGGGCGTCAATTTGATCTCAAATGAAATCTCCCATTCTGGTGGTAAGCCGGGTAGCTCGTCCAGAAGCACATCAATGAATTCTTTTACAATGGGGACCTTCTCTGGTCCTAACTAAGCCTCTTGGTTCTTCCTTATCAAGTTCACCAGATAACTGGTGCATCCGCTTTCCAGCATCTTCCTTGCCTTCAAGCCATCGTCATCATCATGGTCATCCATATTCACTGGGGGACCTTCCAAAGGTACGACCACATTCTGTGCTGCATGTAGCACTACCAAAGGAAATCGTTGACGCTAATAAAGTTCCTTGAATAATGTATTTGCTGTTGAACGGCATTGGGTAGATCTCTCCAAACAAGATCACAGATGCGCCGTAAGGGTATTTCTGGGGGTATCAATGGCATCATCGTTCGACGAAATCTCAAAATATAGTGGTCTACTGGCTCACGAACATACCTTCCTTAGATTGGTTCCACGCGTAAGTACAACCTGTGTCACCAAGCTGCCCACAGCATCGGAATTATTTGGACATGTATGGCATCTACTGGGGGTAAAGGCGTAAATTCTGCTAGTATCTGTCCTCTAAAATCCAGCCAATCTCTGGGTCACTTGTCAGGTGCAATCCTTAACCACCATACTAGTGCTTCCCTTAACAACAATCCGGAAGCTAATAGGACTTGGAGGTGCGGTGGCATGTGGCAAGCATCAAAAATCACTTCAACTGCATGAAGTCATTCTATCAATACCATAGGCTATCGACTACCATAGTAACGTGGCGGCATCGCGTCTTGAAAAGTAATAGTTGCTCTTCGATTAGCCTCCATGTCGCGATTATGATGCGGCTCCGCTGTATACTATATTTATCATCGTAATTCATATATCAATACCATACTTAACAATACTGAACATTCTCATACTTAAAATAAAGCTATCTTACTTGAGCTATGGTAATGGAGCAGATGACGGTATGTAGTAGGATGGCAAGATTTTCGCTCTGATACCAACTGTCGCAACCCGCCTTTTCGGGCTGTGATAAAATTCTTTCTTACTTAGAGGCAAAAATTTAGGAATATATTTTTTTTTTCTTAAAACTGAAATAAGTGCTTTACTTTACAATAATTTTGGTAACTCCCAAAAATACTTTAACACACTTTTATTTACATAAACATTCATACTTTTGCAACATTTTCCTTTTCAAATATTTCATTTCAAAACAACTTAATATATATATACAGAGGAAACATACAGTAGCGGACTCCATACCTGACCTGCACACATATCAGTATGCCAGCTCATCGTTAACATTTATTTTGACCTTCTCATTGGAATACCTACAGCATGAAAAACTTAATGAGTTAACGCCCAGTAAGTTCCATAAATCCCACATGGACAATCAATTGAATGCATGATTCAATTATGCTTTCTTATGAACTTTCCTTATCTTCCTCATTTCTTATTTTTCATTAGGGCCCAAGTGTTCGTACCATTGCGCAATATCATTTAGGTCTACGTAACACCGTGACCATATTTTATCCTTTAAACTCTCCCTTACTTTGGGAGCCGGTACGACACTTTTCTTAACTTTTGGTGACTTTTTACCAATCCTTGTATTATGGTTGTCATACCAAACATGAAATGATAATCACATGTTATCCATGGTATATAAATTCATATGCAGAGCAGAATACACACCAGTATCTACTTCATATACATACATGTATTCATTACTGTATGCACTGATACACAATATCTTATACATGACAGTACGTAACATGTTATATACTTAGGTATTCTAATCGTATACACACAGGCATCGATTCTATACCTCTTAGATATTCATTTCATAACAACATACAAGTTTGCATTGTAATATATACCCTAATATGCATATTCACGTATTCTACATCTACAATTTCATACTGTAGGTGGGAAGGGTACTTACTTGCTTCTGAGCACTGCCAAAAACAACTTCAGTCTTCTTTCTCCTAGACTCCTAGGATCCTATTGTCCAATTACAAAATTATTAGCCAATTCCCAATACGTTTCATTACAAAACGTTATTACTTAATTGATCGAGTTGTATAACTATACACAACTTTATAAACATTGATTTCCTTATTTCTTTCTAATTCTACCCTATCGTTACTTACGAAGGGTGTAAATCTTTCTAATCACTTTCTTTTCCTATCTGTGACCTTATTAGAGCAAC
>CAMOHE010050678.1:0-29631 GCA_946598075.1 Artocarpus hirsutus | reverse complement strand
TACATGTTAAGAGTAAATGAAAGAAACGGTAAGTTGCCGTGAGAAAAAGAAAAAAAAAGAAAATTGAATTAGATTAGGATTAGGGTTTTTAACACTTATCTAATCATTTCTCTCTCATAAACCTATAAATATATCTTTAAGCCACCAAAGCCTTCATTCTCTAAATTTCTAGCCAAAGAAAATTCTTTCACTCCTTTATTTTTCTGCAAACAATTGAAGGAAATATTGGGTTTTCATTTAGATAATTCAAGAGAATTAAGAAGAATCGTTTTAGAGGTAAGAAACTTATTCTAGACTATTGCTGAAATTTTGTTTCCTTTGTAATACGACCCCCATAACTTTGTCTACGAATTTCCGTTTGCTCTGAAATTTTATTATGATGTTTATGTATATGTTATGTGATATTCTTCAAAACTTGACTTTAGTTGGAATTTTCTATGCGGAGATATTAAATTTTCTTTCTCTGCCACTCATGACCAAACTGTTACTGATTGGTATTTTGCACAAAAGTATAGCCCATGTTTAAGAGGCAAACGACCTTTGATTTGAACAAAATTTTACAGAGATATTCATGTATATGTTAAGTTATGATCTGGAAAATTTTGTGGTTATTTGATGAATATTTTATGAGTTCTTGAATTTTCTTTAAGATAGGTTTTATGGCTGTCTATTCAGTAAATTCGGTACTTCTTGTTTATGTGACCTATTTGTTTGGCTAAACAAATTTATTTGCTAATAAAACTTTTTGTGGTACTGTATATATATGTTATTAGGTTGTGTTAAAAATTTTAGGGTTAAAGTAATTTTATTTTTTTTAATTATTGAATTTTTGATGCCTTAAGTCTACTTTTCATACTAACACCTGACAGCTGTCGTATTTCAGTAATTTTTGATTTTTTATTTGCACTATTTATATTTTTCTTATATTTTTATCAAATACTATACATATTAAGCTTTCGTTTGGCTTTTGAATCGCTTGAATCGGAGTTCTCATTAAATAGTTATGATTTTTCGAAATTGACCTTAAAAGCTGTACAGTTTTAAACAGACCCGAAATTTAGATTGAATTTCGAGGACTTTTTCTTCATGAAAATTATTGTCAAAATATGCGTGTAATATATGAAATTCTTTTTTTTTGAGTCTAGTTTCTAATGCCACTGGTTTTGACTGATTTAGAGTTAAGACGAAATTATTATGAATTTTTAAGTGAATAAAGGTCATTCTGCATACTTTCTGGAATTATACCCTAGGTTCATAAATTGTAATTTTGTGCTTTTTGATATTATTACGTGATAAGGTGATGTTTTATGATAGTATGAGATGTTATATATTGCTAATAGTATTGCAAATGACTTATGGTCAATATGAATGTTTGACATAAACCCTCCAAAAGACGAGCACATCGAGAACCGCAGCGACGTCATCCAAGTTAAGGTTTAGTAAGCAAGCAAGACAAGTAAGTACATTCTCACCTGCAACATGATAAAAGTTTACAAAAAAGTTTTAAGAATATATTTTATGATAATTTTTAAAGTTTGTTTTTAGATATGGTTTTCTCATGAAAACTCTTGTTGCAACAAGAAAGTTTAACAAATGTTTCAATGATGAGGTATGTTAAAAGTATATCTATATATATGTATCACTTAATTAAGTGTTGCACACCCTATGTTTATGTTTATGATGTCCCGAAGGTTGGACTTGTCATATTTGGTTTGGGATTAGCTACCCCTCTCCTCTCATGACGGCGCGCCTATGATGATGATGTTTATGGTGCAACACTTGGGCCCTAAAGATAAAATGAATGAAGTTTTTAATATGGATAATGATGATGAAAGATATGTTCTATATAAAGCTGTGCCAAGTGCACTATTATGTTAATGATGATTATGTTTACAATGTTTCATAAAGATCTTCATAAAATGTTTATGTTGTGAGATAGGAAAGTGTACTTACTAAGCTTTTGTTTACTTAGTTTATAATCATATTGCAGATAAACGTAAGAGAACCATGGAATAGATGGAGGGCGAGGACGGGCGTGTGGGCTATGAACGATGGAACGGAAACGAAAAAATGCCAAAAAAGAATAATTTTTTTGAACTATGTTTTTATTTCTTTGAATGCTATAATTTCCGCACTATTAACAAAAAGACTTGTTTTACATTTATTTTGATTTTTCAAAAGTTCAATCTACCAAATTGTTTAAACCAATTTTAAAGTTTGTTTTGAAATTTTATTTGAATTATGGTTTTGATAGTTTGGCATTGATAAACTATGAAAAAAAAATGATTTGAAATATTTGGAATTTAAAAAAAAAAAAATTTGTAAGCATGGATCCTAGGATTTGTTTATCAAATTGTGTCTAAATTTAAATGGTTTATTTTATAAATAATGATAACAAGGATGAAAGTAACGATTATTGTGACGTCCATAAGGGGGCGTTACAGTACAAATCTAGCCTAGCATAAGAAAATCTATATCTAAATTATCAAGAAATCCAGAAGTACAAATATGTTCATAACAAATCCACAATTAAAAATTTCAAAATGAAAATTAAAGTAAAGAAGAGATTAGGGAAAACTCTAGTTGATAAAGTCTTCAAAGCTTTAAATCTTCAAGAATCTTCAAGAAATCCCACCTCTAAGCTCTTTTTCTCTCTAGAATTTTAAGCCTACCAATCTTCCTTAAAAAATGTGCTTCCCCTTTTGATTTTAGGACTCTAGGGTTTTAAGGTGTTATGCATCATTCAGCATCAAATTTGAGCTGTTTGATCAAGTTTTAGGGAAAATTAGCTTAAACATTGGAATCAGCATGCGAGCAACCCCCCAAGGGCACGTTGGCCATGCCTCATTTTAGTAGGGCGCCTCAGAGGCATGCGAGCTGCATTAAAAGCTACACGAGCATGCAATGCACTCTGCCTGATGGGCACATTAGCATGTGCAAGTGCACATACAGCCTGCACGACCATGCAAAGGGGCATGTTGAGCCCCTAAGGAATGCTACATGCACCTACAACGTGCGGTGATGACCGTTTTCACCTGAAAATTGTGTTTTAGCTCTAATTTTGATGTCGATTTTCCATTAACCCTTAATTTATTAATTCCTACAAAATAACAATAAAATATCATAATATCACACATGCTTGAGGATTTTTACAATATTTAAGCATAAGAAATACTTAATTCTTGAGTCAAATACTCACTCATCAAGTTGATTACATAATTTTAAGATAAATTGTAGGAAAAAGCATATTTTATTAGTTGTATTAAATATATTAGTACTTTCAAGTGACTAAAAACTCAAAAATACCACAATGAGACATAACTATTTTCTTTTCTATTTTTTTGTCATCCTCTCTCCTTCCGTTTAATTCTCTCTCTCCATCTTTATCCTTTGTCTAGTCTATAATCAACTTAAAGATAAATTCTGTCTTACCTTTGTGATTATTTTTCTCTTACATTCCATTATCTTACTATTGGAAAACTTACTATCCAAAGACAGTATACCATTCGATTACACCTATGTATCAAAATGGTTGAGCACTTCAGTCTTCCAATTACAAGATAATGCATATAAGAGGATATCATTGACTCCTAAAGGGGAGCTATAGATTCTGTATCTATGAATCATAGGTCTACGTTACTAAGAGTAATGTCTCCAATGTATAGGCAAGCACACCAACATAAAATGTGGATGTCACCCTTTGGTACATCAAAAGACAAGTCAAGACAACGGGCCCACTATACATATCAGGATTAAGATACAACACATGATTGTCTAAAGTGAATTGATTTGTTGAGATAGAATTATTAATCTAAATCAATTACACTTTATGTCCTAATCCAATCCATCGTGATGTATGACAATATACCAATGTTTCTATTTGCGAAGTCACCTCTGATGGCTAAGACAAACCATCTTCCATTAGGGATATAGACAATATAACAACCTTTGCATGAATAAAGTGCCTAACTTTATTCTCTTGATTGTGAATCTTATGACTTAGACCATTATCTTAAGAATCATGTCTTCCACATAATCTGTCCATTGTATGCCTAATTCTTAAAGTTTAGACTGCTAGTCTTAGACTTTTGTTTGCTTAACATACATTCAACAAATATGAACGTAAAGAGAACAATATTTTGTATAAGAATAATAAATGAATTCTTTATTCATAAAAATATCTTCAAAAACATATTATATTTTTACTCCTTAGGGTATATATATCTAACAATCTCCCACTTGCACTAAGTGAGTAAATATGACAAATTTCGCATCCCCATAGCCTCTACATGTCTCTCAAAAACTTTCCTACTTAGTGTCTTCATGAATGGATCGGTTAAATTGTCCTCTGACGTGATATTGCATACCGCAACATTTTTGCCCTCTACGAAGTCCTTTATCACATGATACTTCTGATCAATATGCTTACTCTTCTTGTGAAATCTTGATTCCTTAGCATTAGCTATTGCTACAGTGTTATCATAATACAATGATACTGCCTTATCTATACCAAGAACTACCTCAAGATCCTTAGAAACCTGTGGAGCCACACTACTTCTTTTGAAGCATCACTGGCTGCTACATACTCGGCCTCCATCATTGAATATGAAGTACAATCTTACTTTACACTTCTCTAAACAATGGCACCGTTGCCCAAAGTAAACACAAAACCCAAAGTCGATCTTCTCGAATCTAGACAAGATTGGAAATTTAAGTCAATATATCCTAGAGGTGTTAAATCCTCACCCGAATATACAAGCATATACCCTCGAGTCGTTCTCAAGTCCTTAAAAATATGCTTGACCGCAACCTAGTGGTTTGGTTGTGCATTTGACTAAAATCCACTAACTATACTGACCATATAAGTAATATCCAGTCACATGCAAAGCATGGTATATATGAGGCTACCTACCGCTGAAGCATAAAGTACTTTCTTCATGCATTCTCTTTCTTCATCAGACTTTGGTGAGTCTTTCTTAGAAAGAGTAATTTCTGACCTAGATGGTTGCCCACCTTCCTTAGAATCCTGCATTGCATACCTTTTGAGAATTTTATCTATATAGCCTGCTTGAGAAAAGGCTATCATCCTGTTCTTTCAATCCCAAAAGAGCTGGATACCAAGAACAAAATTAGCTTCACCCAAGTCTTTCATATCAAACTGTTTAGTCAACCATTATTTGACCAATGACAATGCCCCAACATCATTGCTAATTAGCAGAATGTCATCTACATAGAGTAATAGAAAAACCACATTCCCATCCCTAATATGTTTGTAAACAAATGGCTCATCCACATTTTGTATGAACCCATAAGTCTTGATCACTTTATCAAATCTTATGTTCCAAGAACGGGAAGCCTGCTTAAGTCTATAAATTGACTTTAGTAGCTTATAAACCTTAACCTCCTAACCCTTAGCCTTGGACCCATTTAGCTATACCATATATATGGACTCATCAAGATAGCCATTAAGACAGGCCGTCTTGACATCCATCTGTCAAATCTCATAGTCGAGAGCGGCAGCTATGGACAAGAGAATACAGATGGGCTTAAGCATGGCTATAAGTGAAAAGGTTTCCTCGTAATTGATTCCTTCCTTTTGCATGTATCCCTTAGTATCCTTCCTTTTGCATGTATCCTTTTGCTACTAGTCTAGCCTTATAGGTTTCAACTTTCCCATCTACTCCTCTCTTTCTCTTATAGATCTACTTATACCCTATGGGTTTTGTCCTTTCAAAAATATCTATAAGTTTCAAGACTTGATTAGTCTCCATAGACTTCATCTCAATGTTCATGACCTCAGCCCAGAGTTTTGAATCAACATCCTCTATAACTTCTTCGTTAGTGTAAATATCCCAGTCATGTTCATCCGGTTCGACCAAAAATGCCTTGTCATTGAACATGTACCTCTCAGGTTAACGCTCGTCCTTCCCCTACGCCTAAGCTATAACACCCGTCATTTTTCATGTAACGGTTAAATGATAGATATATCATGATGTTAAGTATTTTATTTATGAAATAATGTTACTGACCATTTTATTTTGAGTACGATGACAGGTAACGGTCACGTGGAATTGATGTGCTCAAGGTGTTTATGTCATTTATAATATATGCATGATAAATGTTTAATGTTTTAATTGCATGTAACATTATATGTGGTACTTTGGCAGGCCATATTTTCCAATTTAGCAGGCCAAATTGTTTTTCCAGAATGGCAGGCCAAACTAAACTGTCGACAGGTCGAAGGCTGTCAACTGCCGATGAGAAATCAACAGATTATTCCCAAAATTGTGGCATTGATGACTAATTTGATTTGTTGTGAAAATTCTAAACAATTGATATATTTTTATCTCTTTCCTTATCCATGTTAGGAAAGGTTTGACTTTTTTTAAGATAATTTGATTTTGTGATAAGGTTTCCTAATTTAAAAAGACAATATTTTGTAATTAGAGCAAATCATGGACTTTTGCCTTATCTCTCCCCATCATACATGTATACACCCATATTTTTAAAGAACATCTATTTCAAATATAGGGGAGATTATTTCCTTTGACACCATTCCCAATTTTTTTCATGTATGGCATTCTCTCTCTATCGTTATCTCTCTCCCCTCTCTAAATTTTTCTCAGACACTCTCTTTCTTTCTCTATGTCTTGCTTTCTCTTCTCTCCCTTATTTTTCTTGCAAATATTTGAATGAAATATTGGGTTTTTGCTTTGAAATATTCAAATAAAGTTTGTGAAGAATCATTTTGGAGTGAGAACTCATTCTAGACTATTTTTGAAATTGTATTCTCTCTTTAATTCGACCCCTATAACTTTCTCTATGGATGTTCGTTTGCTATGAAATTTTAGTATGATGTTTGTGTATGTGCTATGTAAGGTTCCTCAAAATTTCACACCTTTTGGAATTTTCTACATTAAGATATTGAATTTTTATTCTCTACCATTTATGTTTTATCTGTGCTGATCAGTAATGTTTCACCAAAAGTGCAGTCTTTGTCCATAGGGCAAACGAATGTTGATTCTCATGAAATTTTGTAGAAATATTCACATATATGTTAAGTGATGGACTGAAAAGTTTTATAGTGATATGATGAATCTTGTATGTGTTCTTGAACTTTCTTTAGGATTAGGTTTTATGGCTATCTATTTAGTGAATTCTGGATTTCTTATTTGTGTGACCATTTTGCATAGCTAAACGAATTTATTTACTAATGAAACTTTTTGTGGTACTGTATTTATTAATAGGCTGTCATAAAAATTTTAGGGCCAAAGTAATTTTATTTTAATTATTCTAGTATGATTATTTTGTGTCACTCATTGCTTTAGGTATTTAGAGTTTATTTGGTCTTTGAATTCTAATGCACGTTTTGAATTGTTTTGAAATTTTTTAAAGCTAATTTTTTAATATATTATAATTTTAGGTGTCTAATACATGTTGGAATTTTATGAAATTTTTTCGTGATATAGATAATGTATTATACAAATATTTGTTAGGGTTGCTTATGTTTTGTATTGCCGGTAGATTTTATGTTATGAATGGAATGACTTATTTTATTTATCTAATGGAATTTTTATGGCTAATGAAGAATAAGGGTAATTTATATATATGTTAATTATATCCCTGCAAAGTCTCATGCCCTAATTGTGTACGAATTATGAATAATTGAGTTATATGTCCTTAAGGGTCAGACAGGTTATTGAATCATCGATTTTGCATGAATGTTTGTAAGATGGCAATGGTACCTATGTCCGTATATTTCTTAAGATGGAAGTTTGAATGATGTTTTATGGTGTTAAATGATTTCATGAAAATGAAAATTTATTTCTATCTGCATATAGATGTATGACATGAACACTCCAAGAGGTAAGCACATCGAGACCACGGTGACGTAATCTAAGATAAAGTTTAGTAAGCAAGTCAAGTAAGTATATTCTTACCTGCAATATGATAAGGTTTATGAAAAATTTGAAATTTATGTTCATGATAATTTCTATGATGATTTTATTTTGAAATTTTGATGCACAAGAAGGCTTATGAATGTTTTGATGATGAGATATTTCAAAATTAAAAGTATATATATATATATATATATATATATATATATATCACCTAAATAAGTGTTGCACACCCTATGTTTATGTCTATGTTTATGATGTCCAAAGTTAGACTTGTCATGTTTGGTTTGGGATTAGCTACCTCTTTCCTCTCATGACGGTGCACCTATGATGATGATAATGGTGTAACACTTAGGCCCTCAAAGATAAAATGAATGAAGTTTTAATATGGATAATGTAATGAAAGATATGTTCCATATGAAACCGTGCTAAGTGCACTACTATGTTGATGATGATTATGATTATGATGTTGCATAAAGATCTTCATAAAATATTTTAAGTTGTGAGATAGAAAGTGTATTTGCTAAGCTTTTGCTTACTATTTTACATCATGTTGCAGACCATGATAAATGAAGTAAGGATTAAGAGGAGGATAAGGACAGACATGTGTGCTATGAATGATGGATTGAAAAACGGAAGAACGCTTCAAAAGGAAGTTATTTTCCTCAATAAATTTTTATGTTTGTATGATAATCTTCAGCATTATGTTATATTAATACTTGTTTTAAGTTTCTTTATTTTTGGCAGCAGATTGACTTGCCGACCATTTCCAGCTGATATGCCAATGATATGATCGGCTATCGATCACCCTGCATTGGCCTGTCGATCTGTATGTTTTAAAACCTTGTATTTGCATAGCCTCTGATGCTCTGTCGATGGTTGTAGTTTGGACTGTCGATCATGTTCGGCCTGCCAATTTCAAAAGTTCGGCCTGCCGAACTGGCATGGTAGATTTTACAAACTATTTGATATTTATTCAAAATTATGATTTCATTATTTTGGTATTGACAAACTATTTAAATAAACATAAGTAGTTTTAAAATTATTTCACAAAGTTTTCTGAAAAATGTATGCATGGATGAGTTATGTATAACCAATTATACATTATTTGAATAGTTTATCTTAAAATAATGATTAAAAAGGTAAAAGTAACGATATCTGTGATGTTCGCAAGGGGGTGTTACAGGCTTTGATATTAAAGTAGAATTCTGTTTCCAATTCACAATGCCACACGTCAGTTCAAGTCCTCCAAGTAAGTATGTTTAAGTTATATAAATGTAGATGTAAGTTTAACGATAAATGTAAGGTCCTAATGTACAATGATTAATGCCTTAGGGCATAAATGTAGTAGTGAAATCCTGTCTCATTCCTATAATTAGAGGTTCATTCATAAGCTTATGATTCTTTTAGGAATTCAAAAACAATGGTCATGGTTAGATTAATTATATGGTTGAGTTTGACTCAAGGAACGAAATAATATGGAGGAACAAAATGTGGAAAGAAAGTATTGAACTTCCTTTATGGAGAATAAGTTTCTAATCATAAGTTAATGGAAATTAAGATATGGAATGACTTAATTGAATTTGTATGGCTCTGAGAATTTAGATGTATTTTATCATGTAATAATAATGTGACATAAAAAGGCTAGAGTTTCCGATTTTAAGAGCAATATGCCTATGACAAATTCTTGGTAATGTAACTCATATGATTGCCATGAGTGGACTATATTAATATGGAATACGAAAGTATTTGAAGGAGATACTAATTTACAGAAGTAATATGAGGGAGCTTGGGAAATTCAATGATATCGAATCCAACATAGGATAAGAGATGATCTTTTGGGTCAATTGGAAATATTGCTAAGTCATGGAATTTATGAGTTGACTTATTTAGATTTACATATATTTCCATGTGGAAATAGTAATAGTTTTTACTATTAATATAAGATGTCGAGAAGAGTTAATTTGACAATGATTTTAAGGATATATACGGTTTGATTATAATGGAATTCATTAATAGATGTGTTTTAAAATTTGAGTATTAAACATGAAATATGAGCATGTATAATATTGGATGAGGTAATTGTCTGTATATAAATTATTGGAGTTGCTAGAAGAAGAAAGTAAGGGATTTGAAATCTAAGTTACTTCATGGTTAAGAGTGGACCAATTTTATTTTAATGGAAATCAATTAGTTGGATAACATGTTATACTAATTTATTATTGGATGAACGATATGCGATAATAAGTTGATGAATTTTCTTAAAGTTAGAATAGGAACCATGATGTTAATATTTGTAGGACTAAAGAATTTGGATGGTATTGAAGTAAGTATTATGATGAAAAGAAAGTAAGGATAGCAAATGATATGAAAGTAGAAAGAAATAAGAAACCTATGAGATAGGGATTCACGACGACAGTACCCTTTGGGAAATGATGATGTCTACGTATTAATTGCGTATAGTTCTTTTACAAATTACTGAAAGAGAACTTTTCATCGATCGTATTGTAATCGACGTGCATGACTATGATATGATTCTCAAGATGAATTTCCTAAGTATAATGTTTTTATCGAATGTTGAAGATGAAAGATGATCTTTCATCCAAAAGGCGAATTTTTATCCGAAAAGTGAAGAAAGATTTGTATCCGCGAGCAAGTCAAGAATAAGCCAAATATGTTTTTGCCAGTCGTGAAGGCAAGAAAACTGCTAGTAAGTGGCTGTATGAGTTATTCAATGAACATCATAGATAAAAAACAAGAAGAAAAGACAAAGATTGAAGATGTTCCGGAGGTTCAAGAATTTCCAAAGGTATTTTGCGAATGACCTGCCAAGCGTACCTCCAAATAGAGAAATCAAATTTGCTCTAGGTACATATCCAATTTCTAAGGCCCCATAAAAGAATGGCTTCAGTTGAATCAAAAGGTTGCTTTCCTAGTTAAAGAAAACGTCTTAGCAAAGGTTTTATCTGACTAAATCACTCACCATGGTGTGCACCAATTTTGATTATAAAGAGGAAGGATAGTTCCATGAGATTATGCATCCATTATCAGGAGCTAAACAATGTGACGATCAATAACAAGTACCCATTGCCCAAATTGATGATTTGTTCAATCAACTTAAAGGCGTGTCTGTATTCTCAAAGATAGATTTATAGTTAGGATACCATCAGCCGAAGATAATAGAAGGAGATATTTCTAATACAGCCCTTTTGATCGAGATATGATAATAAATTTATGGTTATACCTTTGGTTTAACAAATGCACCAGCAGCCTTTATAGACCTAATGAATTAGGTATTCAAGGCTTATCCCGATGAATTTGTTATAGTGTTTATCGATGATATTTTGGTATATTCAAAGAGTTAGGAAGAGTATGCTGAACACATAAGGATTGCGCTAGAGGCCCTGAAGAGACGTAAGATGTATGCAAGGTTTTCTAAGTGTGAGTTTTGGCTCGATAACATATCTTTCTTGGCTTATGTGCATCAAAGGATGAAAAAATGGTGGATCCTTCCATAGTCAAAGCTGTTTTAAATTAAAGGCAACTAAAGAAAACAAGTAAGATAACAAGATTCTTGGGATTAGTTAGTTATTATCGGAAGTTAGCAGAGGATTTCTTTAGGATAGCGATGCCCCTCACAAACCTAATGCACAAAGGAAAGAGTTGAATGAATAGATATATATGAGATGGACTTTCAAGAATTGAAGGAAAGTTGACTATAATTCTAGTCTTGGTTAATTCAGAAGAGAATGCTGGATTCGTGACTTACAGCGATGCTTTTATGATGGACCTTGGTACTATATTGATGTAGAATGATAGAGTGATCACTTATGCCCCAAGACGACTAAAGGATTACAAGATGAACTATCCCGCATACGACCGTAAATTGGCAGCTATGGTTTTTGCGCATAAGATCTGGAGGCACTATTTATATGGAGTCTAATGTAAGACCTTCATCGATTATCAAAGTTTAAAGTATTTCTACACCTAGAAGGACCAAATATGAGGCAGCAAAGATGGTTAAAACTAGTAAAGGACTTTAATTTTGAAATCTTGTATCATACAAGATAGACAAATCGGATAGTCGATGCTTTAAGTAGGGAGACTATGGTAGCATTGATGCTATTGCAAACGATGTCCCAACTTTTAAGGAAAGAAATTATGGTATTCGATTTAGAACATATGATGGGACAACTCTCAGCGTTGACTGATGAAATTCAAAGTAATAAAACAAAGACGTAAGTCTAGCAAGGATCAAGTGAGAAATCAAGGAAGGAAGATGTGATGAATTTTCAAGTTACTGATGATGGAACGTTACATCGTAAGGATTGCTTATGTGTTTTTAATGTTAATAGTTTAAGAAAGGATATAGACAGAAATTCATGATGCTCCTTACTTAATTCATCTAGGTGCAACGAAGATGTATAATGATCTAAGAGACAGTTTTGTTGGTTTGAAATGAAGCATGATGTTGCAATGAATGTAAAGAAATATTTGAAATGCCAGCAAGTTAAAGCTGAACACCAAAGGCTTGGCGACGATTTGTAGTTAATTTAGATACTGGAATGGAAATGGAAGAAATTGCAATGGATTTCATCATAGGATTGCCAAGAACTATGAATGGATTTGATGCCATTGGGGTTATATAATTGATCGATTGACAAAGATGGCGCACTTCATCATCGTGAAGATTACTTTATGGAACGATTGGCAGATTCAAGTCCAAATTTTGGAAAAGTATACAAATGTGATGGGAACTAAGTTGCACTTCAGTATGGCTTTTCATCCTCAAAATGATGGCTAGACGAAGAGGACGAATTTGATCTTAAAGGATATGCTTTGGGCCTGTACTTTTGATTACAAGACCAACTGGTGTAAAATGTTACCATTAGCAGAATTTGCTTATAACAACAACTATCAAGCGACGATTAGAATGGTGCCTTATAAGGCATTATATGGGCGAAAATGTAAATTGCCTGTATGTTGGAATAAAGCTGGTGAAAAGAAGATGATGGAAAGCGTTGACGGTGAAATAACTGATTTTGTCAATGAAACTTTTAAGATGATAAAGTTGATAAAGAAGAGAATTGAGACCGCTCAAAGTCACCATAAGTGCTACGCCGATAAAAGAAGAAGGCCCTTAGAATTCACTGTAGGCAATTCTGTATTCTTAAAGATTGCACCGATAAAAGGAGTTATGAGGTTTGAAAGGAAAGGTAAGTTGAACCTGAGGTTTATTGGACCTTATGAAATCGTGAAGCAGATAGGAAAGGCAGCTTATCATTTGAGATTACCATCAAAGATGTCAACTATTAATGATGTACCTAAAAAGTATGTCCCAAATCCTACACACATGATCAAGCCACAGGTGATCAAAATGCGAGATGATCTCAGCTACGAAGAAAAGCCAGTAGAGATTTTAGATCGAAAAACCAAGATCTTGAGGAATAGAGAGATTCCTTTAGTCAAGGTTTTATGTTGCAATCGCAAGGTCAAACAAGCTACATAGGAATGGGAAGATGAAATGAAAGCCAAGTATCAGCAATTATTTTGAGTTTCAAGGATAAAACTCTAATAAGGTGGGGAGAATTGTAACACCAGCCATTTTTCATGTAACGGTTAATGATAAATATAGCATGACGTTAAGTATTTTCTTTATGAAATAATGTTACTGACCATTTTATTTTGAGTATGATGATAGGTCACGGTCATGTGGAATTGATGTGCTCAAGGTATTTATGTCATTTGTAATATATGCATGATAAATATTTAATGTTTTAATTGCGTGAAATATTATATGTGGTACTTTGATAGGCCGAATTTTCCAATTTGATAGGCCAAATTATTTTTCTAGAATGGCAGGTTAATGGATTTCATTGGCAGGCCGAACCCCACAACTTTGACAGGACAAACTAAACTGTCGACAGGCCGAAGGCTGTTGACAGCCGATGAGAAATCAACAGATTATTCCCAAAATTGTGGCATTGATGATTAATTTGATTTGTTGTGAAAATTCTAAATAATTGATATATTTTTCTCTCTTTCCTTATCCATGTTAGGAAAGGTTTGACTTTTTTTTTAAGATAATTTGATTTTACGATAAGGTTTCCTAATTTGAAAAGATAAGATTTGGTAGTTAGAGCAAATCTTGGATTTTCTCCTTATCTCTCCCCATCATACATGCATACACCATTATTTTTTTAAAGAAAATCTATTTCAAATATAGAGGAGATTATTTCCTTTCACACCATTGCCAATTTTTTTCACGTATGGTATTCTTTCTCTGTCACTCTTTTTCTCTCCCCCTCTCTAAAATTTTCTCAGATGCTCTCTTTCTTTCTCCATGATATTCTTTCTCTTCTCTCCCTTATTTTTCTGCAAATATTTGAATGAAATATTGGGTTTTTGCTTAAACAAATTTGAAGAAAGATTGTGAAGAATTATTTTGGAGGTAAGAACTCATTCTAGACTATCTCTGAAATTGTATTCTCTCCTTAATCCAACCTTCATAACTTTCTCTGTAGATGTCTGTTTGCTATGAAATTTTAGTATGATGTTTGTGTATGTGTTATGTGATGTTCCTCAAAATTTCACACCATTTGAAATTTTCTATTTTAAGATATTGAATTTGTATTCTCTACTACTCATGTTTTATCTATGCTCATCGGTAATGTTTTACCAAAAGTGTAGTCTTTGTTCATGGGGCAAACGAATGTTGATTCTCATGAAATTTTGCAAAAATATTCACTTATATTTAACTGACGGATTGGAAAGTTTCATAGTGATATGATGAATCTTGTATGTGTTCTTGAACTTTCTTTAGGATTAAGTTTTATGGCTGTCTATTTAGTAAATTCTTGATTTATTGTTTGTGTGACCTTTTGGCATAGCCAAACAAATTTATTTGCTAATGAAACTTTTTGGTACTATGTTTATATGTTAATAGGTTGTCATAACAATTTTAGGGACAAAGCAATTTTATTTTAATTATCCTAGTATTATGATTGTGTGTCGCTCACTACTTTCAGTATTTAGAGTTTATTTGGTCTCTGAATTCTAATGCATGCTTCGAATTGTTTTGAATTTATTTGAAGCTAATTTTTGAATATGTTATAATTTTATATGTCTAATACATGTAAGAATTTTATGAAATTATTATGTGATATAGATAATATATTATATGAATATTTGTTAGGGTTGCTCATGTTTTGTATTGCTGACAGATTTTGTGTTATGAATTGAATGACTTATTTTATTAATCTAATGGAATTTTTAGGGCTATGAAGAATAAGGGTAATTTATATATATGTTAAATGTCCCTGCAAAGTCTCATGCCCTAATTGTGTATAAATTATGAACTAATTGTGTATAAATTATGAATAATTGAGTTATATGTCCTTAAGGGTCAGGCAGGTTATTGAATCATAGATTTTGCATGAATGTTTGTAAGATGGTAAAGGTACTTGTGTCCGTATGGTTCTTAAGATGGAAGTTTGAATGATTTTTTATGGTGCTGAATGATTTCATGAAAATGAAAATTTATTTCTATTTGCGTATAGATGTATGACATGAACACTCCAAGAGGTTAGCACATCGAGATTGTGACGATGTCATCTAAGATAAGGTTTAGTAAGCACGTCAAGTAAGTACATTCTCACCTACAACATGATAAGGTTTATGAAATGTTTGGAATTTATGTTCATGATAATTTCTATGATGATTTCAATGATGATTTTAGTGAATGATTTTATTTTGAAAGTTTGATGCGCAAAAAGGCTTATGTATGTTTTGATGATGAGATATTTCAAAATTAAGAGAGTGTGTGTGTGTGTATATATATATGTATCACCTAAATAAGTGTTGTACACCTCATGTTTATGTCTATGTTTATGATGGCCAAAGTTGGACTTGTCATGTTTGGTTTGGGATTAGCTACCCTTCTACTCTCATGACGGCGGGCCTACGATGATAATAATGGTGCAACACTTGAGCCCTCAAAGATAAAATGAAAGAGGTTTTAATATGGATAATGTAATGAAAGATATGTTCCATATGAAACCATGCTAAGTGCACTACTATGTTGATGATGATTATGATTATGATGTTGCATAAAGATGTTCATAAAACGCTTTAAGTTGTGAGATAAGAAAGTGTACTTATTAAGTTTTTGCTTACTAGTTTTACATCATGTTGCAAACCCGATAAATGAACTAAGGATTAAGAGGAGGACAAGGATGGGCATGTATTCTAGGAATGATGGATTGGAAAACAGAAGAACGCCATGAAAGGAATTTATTTTCCTCAATAAAGTTTTATGTTTGCATGATAATTTTCCGCATTATGTTAAATTAATACTTGTTTTAAGTTTCTTTATTTTTGGCAGTAGATCAGCTTGTCAACCATTTCTTGTCGGTATGCCAATGATATGATTGGCCTATCGATCACCTTGCATCAGCCTATCGATCTATGCGTTTTCAAACCTTGTATTTGCAGAGCTTTTGACGGTTTACTGATGGTTGTAGTTCAGACTACCTTTCATGCTCGGCCTGTCGATTTTAGAAGTTTGGCTTGCCGAACTGGCAAAGCAGATTTTAAAGACTGTTTAATATTTATTCAAAATTATGATTTCATTATTTTGGTATTGACAAACTATTTAAATATACATAAGTAGTTTTAAAATTATTTCATAAAGTATTTAAAAAAAAAGTATGCATGGATCCTAGGTTATGTATAACTAATTATACATTATTTGAATAGTTTATCTTAAAATAATGATTAAAAGGGTAAAAGTATCGACATCTATGATGTTCGTAAGGGGTGTTACATAAGCCCCTTAGGTTGTTATTCAATCAGTTTTTCTACACTGATTGGAACGGTTTCATTTGGAACCCTTAGAGTGATCGGATCACTCGTCAACTCCTCGAGTACCACTTTGCTTCAAGGCTTAAAGTCGTCCATGTAACCTTCCTCAAAGAATGTTGCATTAGTTGAAACCACAACTTTATTTTCCTTTGGCTTATAGAAATAACCCCTTTTAGGCTCTTTTGGATATCCTACAAACACACAAACTTCCAAACGTGCTTCTAACTTATTTGCTTCCTCAAACAGGAAATGAGCCAGACATCCCCATATGCAAATATGGTTTAAGGATGTCTTTTTCCTTGTCCACAACTCGTGAGGAGTTTTAGGAATCAATTTTGAAGGCATATTGTTCAAAAGATAACATACGGTTTGTAGTGTATATCCCTAAAAGGATAAAGGTAATGATGAATAACTCATCATAGACATAAAGATGTCCAACAAAGTCTTATTCCTTCTCTCAGCCATGCCATTCCACTGCAGAGTGACCGACGCAATCAAATAGAATAGAATCCCATTCTCTAATAAGTGTTCCAAGAACATATCAGAAAGGTATTCACCACTTCCATTGGATCGAAGTGCCTTTATAGGTTTACCTAATTGTTTTTCCACTTCAGCCCGGAACTCCTTGAACTTATTATAAGTTTTGCTTTTGTAGTGCATTAGGTACACATACCTATACCTTGAGTAATCATTAATAAAAGTGACAAAATAGTCATACCTTCCTCGTGTTGAGATGTTCATAAGTCCGCATATATCGCTATACACAAGTTCTAGAACCCCTTCGTCCCTATTGCCCTTAGACCCAAATGGTCTTTTGGTCATTTTACCCTTTAAACAAGATTCACATTGTAGTATAGATTCTACCTCTAAGTGAGTTCAAGGTCAACCCTTACCAACCTTTGAATCCTATTCAGGTTAATATGACCTAATCGCAAATGCCAAAGATAGGTCTTATTAAAGTGAGAAGTCTTAAGTCTTTTAGAGTTATTGTCATTAACCTCAGTGTTAAGTAGTTAGTCCATCTTAGGTTTGACAAAATATAGATTATTTTGCATCCATCCATCACAGATAAAAGATTTGTTTTTACGAAACACCACTTTATTATTAAAAGAAATTACATAAGATGCTTTAAATAAACAAGCTATAGAAATTAAATTCCTTTTAAGTTTAGGAACATAAAAACAATCTCGCAAGATCGAACTCCTATAATTATCAAAGTAAAGATGGATGTCTCGCACTGTTTTAGCCAATACTAAGGATCCATCGCCCATCCGAAGTGTGGTCCTCATGTAACAGACTTCTTGTTTCTTTGAACCCTTGTAGAGAAACACAAAAATGATTAGTTGCTCCAAATCTATGACCTAAGTGTCACTAGATTCCTCAACCAAACAAGTTTCAATAACCAGAAGATCAAAGCTATCTCCTTGAGAAAAGAAGTCGTTGTAATTCTTCTTGATGTGCCCGATCTTCCTATAGAAAAAGCACTTGAGCTTCTTCAAGTTCTTCTTTTTCTTTTTCTTGTTCTTGCCATTTGTAGGAATAGAAGACTTTTCATTCTTAGCCCGTTGCTTTTTTCCATTCCCAAAGTTAGGAGTGGAACCAGAGGCAGCCGCCAAGTTGGTCTCGCCACTAGCAGGAGTTTCCCTGATCAAATTTTTGAACTCCTGTAATTGCTTCATCAACTTTGTTAAGGTAATATCCCGTCTAATGCTTAAATTAAATGAAGCTCTAAATGGGATAAACTCCTTAGACAGAGTCTTAAAGACGATAGTCATCAGTGTTTCATCATCTATGTCAGCTCAATTGGTTTAAGTCTCAATGAGGTAACCCATGACTAACATCATATGCTCCTTTCCATACGTCCCTGGCCTTTGTTTGTAGTTCAAAAGTTTCTAAAGTGCCCCTTGCCATTTTGTTAGGGACCTAGCCTCCAAACATGTCTTCAAGATTATCCAAGATTTGTTTCGCAGTCTCATAATCTTCATGTTGAGCTTACAGCACATTATTCATGATGGTCATAACATAATAGCAGGCATGATTATTAGCATCTTTCCGGCAATCATACACTTGGGTTTGCTCATTAGTGGAATCTCCCATAGGCTCGGGAGGACACGATGCTGTCAGCATAAATTTTAGTTTCTCAAACGATAGGACGATATTCAGGTTTCGTTTTCAATCATTAAAATTCTCACCGGTTAATTGGTTTTATCAAGTATCGATGATAAAGTGTTTTTAGACATTTTTAATCCACAATAAAGAATCGTATACCAAACATTAGCAAACATACCATAATAATTGAGTAAAATAACACAATCAAGAAAACAAGCGATTATGTTTATGTGTCAAAACTTTGAAAAAAACACAACTTTACAATGATAATTCCTAACTCAAAATTCAACAAGCTACCTAGGGGCGACTTGCTAAGTTCAATTAGGTACAGGAACCCCTCCTAATTAATATATGTCGTCTGGGACCCGTCTAATCCATCATATATTAATAATCGTTTCTTTAGCTATTAATTTTATTAACAAAATTCCTAAGGGAGGTCAATAATAGAATCAACATGAGTGTATAACGATCGTTTCAATATTTTATCCATGATTTATAATCACCACCTAGGGGTGTGTAGCAATAAATCATGCTAAAATACCTTATCCTTTCGGAGATCCAACGGATATATGATGAAGTCCCTTCCTAGGAGTCAAACTACCATGTGCTACCTATGGACTAACGATGGAGGTCGTAGATCCTCTCTTCGAAAACCTTCTCCTACTTAATCTTTTGAAATCAAGGTTTTATTTTAAAAGCATGTATGAATGATTTTTTAATGAGCGGCATGCCCTATTCTATATGACATGTTATCAACATACATGACAAATCATATTATAATGTGGACAAGCAAAGCATTCATGCAAAGCCATAAGCAAAATAATAATAGCCGTAATATTATGGTTCTACTTTAGAGAAAAGAAATTGAAGATTACAAAAGATCAATCGAACCATATTATTGATTCACCATCATTGAATCTTCAAATTGTATCATTCTTCATGTATTATGCATCATCAATTCCTATGGAATAAGTACTTTATATTTTCAGTCATATCCAAATTTAACGTTTCTTAGAATTGTCTCAAAAATAAAACAAAAACTACACTGAAAAATACACTTTTTTTGAAAATCCATAGCTCTCTGTTGACATGCCAATCTATGTGATCTGCTTACGATCATGACCTTTAAACCTATAGATCTTTTTAGGTCAAATAACCGGTTAGGACAGATTGGCCTGTCGAACTTTCTAGTTTGGCTTACCGCCAGAGCCATCAGATTTTTGCCATGCGGTTGGCCTGCCAAATTCTAAGTCCAGCCTACCGATCTATGACCATCAGTCTGCTGGACTTGAGGGTTTGGTATGCCGACCGATTAAAAATCATGTTTTCTAGAATATATAGTTTTTATGCAGTTTTTAATCTTTATTTCAACAATTCAAAAACATAAAAATTTAGAGATTCAAGAAATACTTGTGGAACGCTATCATCTATCTTCTAGATCCGTCATCTTTCTGAATGATTATTTATTTCAAAATTCTTACAAATTTAAAATTGAATAATAATTCCTACATGGTGATGATAGACCACTATCTAATTACATGCAAAACCTAGATACATATTCTAACATCTAAGGAACCATAACCAGTAAAAATTAATTAATTAATAAATAATTCAATAATAATTCAATTAACCATAATTAATTAATAAGCATTCACCATATAATCTCACGACAACATAAAATATGTAGAAACCCTAAAGTGCTAACTCTCTAAAAAAAATTAAATTCAAGCATAGGAGAGATCACATAATTTATTCATATAGTATGATCACAAACTCGTAAATTTACATAAAACCTTAGGTCTGATGCCAATTGTTAGAAAATAGTATGTAGCAAAAATTTAAATTTTTTTATATTAGTGCATTTTCTAAAACATAAGTTTGATACGCTACATGTATAAATTAACTAGATTTCACT
Source organism: Artocarpus hirsutus (assembly GCA_946598075.1). Lineage (NCBI taxonomy): Eukaryota > Viridiplantae > Streptophyta > Magnoliopsida > Rosales > Moraceae > Artocarpus > Artocarpus hirsutus. The sequence continues at coordinate 8,847 of CAMOHE010050678.1, read as the reverse complement.
AACCTGTAAATGCTGAAGATCCCTTGTAATCTGTGAAGAGAAGAACGTTTTAAAAGAGCCTCAACCAACTGGTCTTCTTTGCTATTCTTTATCCACGATCGGTTTATGTGTGGGCACATGACTACTCTCCTTCCAACCAATTGAGAAAACCCAAAACTAAATTTTGTGATTAGTGAACAATAGCTCTTAAGGAGTTTTAGAGACTTACAGACTAGAGTGCTCACTTTTAATTTCTCAACTGATCTAAATAACTCAAAAAACTCACTCCCTATTTACAGAGGTTGTCCCCATGGTTGGTTATTATCAGATAAGGCCTCAAAAATTCGAATGTGGATCAATATCTAATAAAATTGCATCTGAAACACGTGATCAAATTATCGTTAGATTGGCAAGCCGAACTAACTGATCAATTAACTAAACTTGCCCCATCAGCAGGCCGAACATGAAAATCAACCTGCCGAACTAACGATAAATGATCCTTGCGAATCTTTTATTTTCCACCCAAGATTCTTTGGATAAAGACTCAGTTTTAATTCAAATAACCCAATAGAGAAATTATCTGACAACCACATTTAGATAACCTCTAGGAAAATAAATATTCTTAATAATTCAACAAGTTTATCTTTAATAAATTTACACAAAATTAATTCAATCAATAAACAGAGATGAATTATCTGATCCTATCAAATTTCAGCCAATCTAATAATTTAAAATAAGCCATCAATTTATTGAAAAAGTACGTCGTATCGTTACAAGATTTATTATGAGCTAGCAAAAGGTACCCGATGGACCTATATAGTTAAAGCTCTCAATAATTACAAAACCTAATATCCCAGATATATGTTTCATAATTATCAACTCTAACGTTACTCCACTAAAAGCATAAAGTTACACTCTTGAACTATATAAACTTACAAAGCCCAAATGGCTAAGTGTCCATGACGTATCATAATGTATCGTATTTCCATAGGATATCCATAATTGGCTTGAGGATAAATTCTGTCTTACCTTTTCGATTATTTTTCTCTTACATTCCATTACCTCATTATTGGAAAACTTACCATCCAAAGACAGTATACCATGTGGTTACACCTATGTATTCAAATGGTGGAGCGCTCCAATCTTCCAATTATAGGATAACATATATAAGAGGATATCATTGACTCCTCAAGAGGAGCTATAGATTTGATACCTATGAATAACAGGTTTAAGCTATCAAGAGTCATGTCTCTAATGTACTGACATACGTACCAATATAAAATGTGGATGTTACCCCTTTGGTATATCAAAAGACATAAGTCAAGACTACGGGCCCACTATACATCTTAGGATTAAGATACAACACATTTGATTGCCTAAAGTGAATTGATTTGCCAAGACAAAATTATTAATCCAAATCAATTACATTTTATATCTCGATCCAATACATTGTCATCTATGACAATGCACCGATGTTTCTATTCACGAAGTCCACCTTCGATGGCCAAGACAAACCATCTCCATTAGGGATATAGACAACATAACAACTTTTGCATGAATAAAGCGCCTAACTTTATTCCCTCAATTGCGGATCTTATAATTTAGACCGTTATCTTAAGAATCATGTCTTCCACATAATCTGTCCATGATATGCCTATTTCTTAGTTTAGACCGATAGTCTTAGACTTTTGTTTGCTTAACATACATTAAACAAATGTGAACGTAAAAAAAAACAATATTTGGTATGAGAATAATAAATGAATTCTTTATTGATAAAAATGTCTTCAAAAACATATTATATTTTTACTCTTTAGGACATACATGTCTAATACTTCCATTTGTACTAGTGCATGAAATTTAATTAAACCAATTTAATTAAAATGTATTGTTGTGAAACCACCACCATTGGTGTTTTACAAAGCTAATTACGTTATTTCAAGTACCCATCCATGTTGGAATTGTTCAAGTTTTAATAGAAAATTCCTACATTAGAATCTAACGAAGTGAGATAACACTTTATAAGATGTTAACCTTTTGAAGTAGCAGATGGCATATGCTATTTAGACGTACTTTAAGCTCGCACATGCACACGCCCATTGTGGGTATTGAGGCTATAGAGGCATTTTTGGTGTTTTTTAGGCACACGTGGGATATGGTAGGTATATGTAGAATTGCTATCTAAAATATTCTTTATTTATGAAATTTGAATTCAAATTAATTTAATTTAAATTTGGTTTAATATTTTGAAAAGTGATAACTTTTAAGAAACAATGGGCCTGTTTGGTTTCCTTTTTGAAAACATTTTCACTGTTTTTGGAAATGTAAAAAACAAAATGGACCTAGGATGCTGTTTGCTTACCATTTAAGCCCAAAAACAGAAATTAAAATGTTTCTTAAACTTCCCAAATTAGGTTAAGAGAAGAAAATGAATTGGGATCGTTTTCATTCTCTTATTTCTCATTCCCTCTTTTCTCTTGATTGCGGCATGATGAGGAACTCTCCCCTGCTCTTCAAACCCAGGTTATCTATCATCCCCTTTGATCTCTCTTTTCTCCAATTTCTCCCTTCTTGCATCGTCCTGCTTCTTGCACTCCTTCTGACAAGGCTTTGTCGTGGGTTTTGGGCTCAAATCTCTCACTTCTTAGTCCTTGCACCGACAATTTTCTCCATGAAATCAACAAGGTAAGTCTCCTCTCATCTCCTCTCCTCTCCTCCTTGATTCGGGGGATTTCCCCTTCAGAGAAACTCAGATTGTTGGGCTTTCAGCTCGCTCTTCTACCTTGTCATGTTTTCTCTATATTTTGTTGTTGGAATGCTCTAGCGTTCATATGTATGTCTACAGTGTCTCTGATTTTTTGGGTAATCATCTTTGTCTCATTCTATTTTATATCTAAGTTGTTGTTTAAGATCTGCAATGCTCCATCAGATCGACCCCTTGAGGCAAGTTGACCAATCTCTTCTCTCTCTCCTCATGACTACGGTTCATATGCTTGGTACTGATGCATATTTTTGTGATAATTGATTTCAGTGCTTGTGTTAGATACCTGTCTCTTAGTTAACAACAAAAGTCAATTTTATTGGACAACTATGGTTTTTGTGGCTGTTAGTAGAGTATGTTTGATAGATTTTTATTTGTTGTTCTTTGCTTCATTCTGCTTGTTCCTTAATTTCAATATTGTCAAATGTAAAAGGGAAATTAACACAGATAGGCTTCTTTGCTCTCATCTCCTCATGTCTACGGTTAATAATTATGGTACGGATGCATATTGTTGTGATAATCGGTTTAAGTGCTTGTGTAAGATAACTGTGTCTTAGGTAACAACAAATGTCAATTTGTTAGACCAATTTTGGTTTTTGTGGCTGTTAATAGACAACTATATTTGTTGTTCTTTGCTTCTTTCTACTTGCTTCTCAAAACCAGTATTGTCAAATGTAGAAGCCTCTATAATTAACCCACAAATATCCTTCACATTTTTCTAGTTTCCTCTCATCTCCTCATGTCTACGGTTAATCGTTATGGTACTGATGCATATTTTTGTGATAATCGATTTAAGTGGCTATCTTATATAACAACAAATGTCAATTTTAATATGCATGGTACTGATGATGCTGTGCTTGTGATAATCGATTTGTGTTAGACAACTATTCGTTGTTGGAATTGCTTTTTTTTTAATTGCATCAAGATTCTGAAATGTACAAGGTATATTAACCTTGATCATCCTTTCAATGTTTATATAAATAGTAGCATAGTTCTTCAATTCTTGGACTGATATTGGTTGGTGTTTAGTTGTTGGAATTGCTGTTTTTATTAGAAGAGGTGTTCTGTTGCCTTTTTTGGGATGGCTATTATGGTGTGTATGTTTATGCTGTGGCTGATTATGGTGTGTATGTCCAATAATTGTTTAGATGTTCATCTAAGTTTTTTACATACCATCCTTTCTCGATGTTTGCCTTTCTATTTGGTTTGCATATTGTTCATATATTTTTTGTTCTTTAACTGTTTCTCTAATGATCTGCTATGTTTAAAAGAATTATGCTACCTTGATTGAGATTGGTATAAAGGTGATGATGACTATCGACTTTTAGGTTAATTATGTGGTTTATGAGGCTAGAGTGTGCTAATACACCCTAGTTGTTATCTGTGTGATTGTGCCGGTTTAACTAACCTTGGAATGACTCATGGATTTTCTACCGGTTATTGCACATTTTGATCTTATGTTTGACAAAAACCTAAGACACCTGAGCCACCTATTCCAAAATATTCTAAATAGAGTACAAGTAATTTCTAGTTTCATACTTATTTATAGATGAGTGATAGTGTGGAACATGCTACTTGGATGGTGGAAAGAAAAAATTCCTCATTGACATGTTACATGAGGAAACAAAGAACAGATTGCATTCGTCCACCTTAGACAACAAAACTTGGCTAAAGATTGAGAATGAGTTAGCAGCAAAATTTGGGGTTCATTACATGCTTGCGCAACTAAAGGCAAAGTGGAATAGATTAAGGATTGCTACCAAAGGCTTTGATAAGTTAATTCAAACTATAGGATTTGGTTGGGATCCTGAGTCTAACACTGTCACTACTACTAAAGATGTATAGAAGATTTATTTAGACGTAATAGTTCGTCAATATGAGTTTTTGAATATTATTCAGTAGTTGTTAGTGACTTGTATACAATAGTTATTAACTGTTAATTATTGAAAAAAAAATTTCGGTAGAAATATCCTAAGGGAAAAAAGTATAAGAAGAAGGGATTGGCTAAATATGATGTCCTATCTGAAATTTTTGCTGTGACAATAGCCACAGGGAAGCGGGCAATGGGTCCACACACTGCTGCCAACATTGAAGGTGCTGCCAACAAGTCCGTTTAGGAGGTAGAACCTAAGGGAGAGACAGGGGACTCTGATAACATATTTAACACCCTTCCAGCAAAGGTCAAAGCTTTTGAGGAAGGTAGTGGCCGTTTGAAGAAAAAGAGTGCCACAAAGAGTCTTGTGGAATCTTTTTAGTGCTGGTCTAAAAGTCAGGCAACAAAAAGTGAAGCCTTTGTACGTGCACAAGAAGAGTTCTACCACTATATTCTATATTGCTGAGAAGCGAGCTCGTTTAGCTATCGCTCATAGTTATGCTAATGATAAGGACAATATCGCTACCTGCATAGGATTGCTAAATGCAATTGAGGACTTAGAAGATAGGGTTTATGCACTGGCAGTGCAGGAGCTTGCAATGAAAAAAGAAATGAGACTGGTGTTTATGAATGTTTGCCCTCCCCAAGCATCGTCATGGATTTCTCCTTGCCATGTTTCCATAGTGTCTTTCGTAGTGTTAATAAGCTTGGAACAATTTTTTTTTTCAACATCGCATGAACAGTTTTTTCTATTGTTGTTTGCTTACTTTCATTGATCTTTGAATGTTGTGGACATTGTTTACGTTTCTGATTTGAGTGATGTGGACTTGTTATTCGTGCTTTACTAATGCTCAAATTTATTTTTTAAGTCACACTAGCATAATAACGTCTTCACATATGTTAGGTTAATTATGTCTTCTACCTCATCAAGTGCTTATGAAGATTATGCAATAATGCTTGGGATCTATAATGAGGAAAAATAAAGAAATTAATCAAGACATAGAAACAATAACAACAACTATCAATTACACCAATAGGCGACCTCCACGTAGTAGTGCATTAACAGGGCACGAGTACATATCGAAGCAATTATTAAATGACAACAATGGATTGTATAAGATGTGCCGCATGCATAGAGAACTGTTTTTAGTAATTGTTGAACTAATTCGACAACGTAACTTATGCCCTTCAAATATATTAATAATAAAAGAATCGTTGATGATGCTTTTAAGAATCATTTCTCACTCAGATCGAATAGGCAAATTCAAGATAGGTTTGTACACTCTAAGGAGATGATTAGTCGGCATTTTGGGGAGATGTTGAATGCTATTCGTGCAGTGGCTCTGGAAGTGATCTTGGAATGTGACTACAACACCATATCTTTGAAAATAAGAGAGAACAACAAATGCTAGTCATGGTTTTAGGTAAATTGACCTTTAAGTAAAATTTTTAGTGAACGCAAATGTTTTATTATTTGTTATATTAATACTTTATTATATAGGACTATGTCAGTGCCATTGATGGAACATATATTCAAGCTGTCGTTTTAACTGCCCTTTAAACCGTGTATAAAGGAAGGTGACATGTGTACATGCAAAATGTTATGGCAGCTTATAACTTTGACATGTTATTCACTTATGTCTATAGCAGATGGGAGGGTACAGCTGTTGATTCTAGAGTGTTTCAACATGCACTGGCAGACCAGGAAAACCATTTTAGGTGCCCGCTAGGTAATAAATACTATGTTGTTGATTTGGGGTATATGGTCAAAGATACCATTTGTAAAAATTTCAAGAATCTGGGGTCAACAGGATCCTAGGAATTGTTTAATTACAGACACTTTTCTTTGTGCAATTATATAGAGAGTTGTTTTGATATTCTTAAAGCGCAGTTTGCCATCCTCAAACATATGACCAATTACCTATTAGAAAAACAAGCACAAATAGTCATTGCATGTTGTGCAATTCATAATTTAATTAAAATGCATACACTTAATGATCCTTCGTATTATATGATGTAGACGAGCCAATTGAAGCAATTGAAGGTCAAAGACGAAGAAAACGGCGACAAAATAATGACGGATGGGAAATAAGATTCTTTGGTGCTACTGTTGTTGACAGACAATATATGTCTGAGATTAGAGACCAATTAACTAATCAAATGTAGGCTCATTACCATTAGTTGATGATAGACAACTAAGATTCATGTATTTATCATACTTATTATTCATAATATCTGATTTGTAATGTACGGTTCATTAAGGAGAGGTGACTCTATTGTATTAGTTTTTAGAGTACGTTGCAAGTATTTCTTCATTTAATTGTATTTGCAATTATTTTAAAAATTAATTTATAAAGAAGAGGAAGCTATGAAAATCATTAAAAGTAACTGTAAATGTGTTAAATCGATCAAAAATAGTAAAAATAATGATTTGGTTGGATGTCATAATCATCTAGATTACTTTAAATTTTTGAAACGGTCATTTTCAAAAACAGATAAACCAAACGCATTTTTATTTTTCTCAACTAATCTTGAAAAGGACAAAAAGTATCAATCAAACACAATTTCCAAGACAGGCTTAGCACGTTCTCCAAAATATTCTCGTTTTTAACTTTTTTCAAAAACCAAAAACAAAATAAAAACAATGCCAAACGAGACTAATGTAATTTGATTTTTAATTTCATTAGAAAGATTATATTTTTTTCAAAATAGGGGACAATTATTCTTGAAAGGTGCTTCGAAATATTGTCTTTTATTTTATAAAATAGAGAAAACATATTTAGAAATTAATTAATCTAATTCTCATGTTCTTTCTCTCTCATCCATAAAACCATGTTTAATATTTTTTGTGTATTCTTCATGATTGCTTAGTGTAGAAACTAAAAAAAAAAAAAAAGGCTCATCATATCCTAAAAGCAATTTACAGTGAATTTCACAAACAATCTCAACTAAAAGGAGACAACACTGTTAAAAACTAAGGATTACACGATGGTTTTAAACTGTTGTGGAAAGCATTCACGACGGTTAAAAAACCATTGTGAAATTGTCCATCATAACACCGAAGAAAGATTTCACAACGGTTTTTTATCATCGTGGGATGCCACTAATGATGGGTATTAAGGGTCTACAGGAGGCTACCACAATAGTTTTAACAAAAAAAGGATATGGAATGGGTAGATTGTAACACCCCCTTTCTGGACGTCACAGATGTCGTTACATTTATCCATTAAACCATCAATTGAGGCAAACTATTATAAATTATAATATGTATTTGAAATCATAGTTTAGAAAAGCATTCCCAGGATCCGTACATACATTTTTTTTTTTTATAGAAATACAATTTATGAGAAATTATAAATTTACTTAATTAAATAATTTGCTTTTCCATAAACCTTCTATAAATAGTTTGCTAATATCATTTAAAATTAAATTGGCCTTTGAAAACAAAAAATAAAATTATTTGAACACGGCTCGGCCGGCAGGCCGAACTTTTAATTTTGGCAAGCCGAACTCAACCGGCAGGCCGAAGGTCACCCATCGACAGGCTGTCCGAGGCTTTGTAAAATGGGGTTTTAAAATCAATAAGATCGGCAGGCCGATACATGGCATCCGGCAGGCCGATCAAAATTATTCGGCAGTCCGACCAGGATGGTCGGTAGGCCAAACAAAAGAAAAATTTGTTTTAAAAATAAGTTTCTAAAGCTTCAAATATGGAAGAAAATTTGTAAAAATACATTAAAAACATTCACAAAATTTATAAAACTTATCCTTAAATTATAAACGTACTCAAATTCACAAAACATGGAATATTTCATTATAGTCTCTTTCCTTGGCGTTCTTCCATTTGTAATTCTTCTTTCCTAGCTCACACGCCTGTCATTGTCCTCCGCCTACTCCATAACTTTCTTACCCTTATCTGCAACATGATGAAAAACTTGAATAAGCTAATGCTTAGTAAGTACATTGTAATTCTCACAACTTAAAAACATTTCATAAATATCATTAACATCATCATCATCATAATAGTGCACTAGGCATATTTTCATAAGAACATATCTTTCATTACATCAACCATATTAAAACTTATCCATTTTATCTTAAGGGGCCCAAGTGTTGCACCATAACATCATCATCATAGGCGCGCCGTCATGAAAGGAGAGGGGTAGCTAATCCCAAACCAAACATGACATGTCCAACCTTCGGGACATCACAAACATAAACATAAACATAGGGTGTG